>JASDQU010276514.1:0-10491 GCA_032191745.1 Picea mariana
AACAGAGTAGAGTCATATAGACAAGCAGAAAGATATTTCAGGGACCTAGAGGAAATGTTTTACACTTTATGAAGTTGAAGATCAAGATGCTATTGCATGAGAAGAACATCTTGAAGATACAGTAATTAGTCGGATTGAAAATCTAATGTTCAAGAACTCAGACAACGACAATGACATAGAGGTTGGACACACATGCAGTGGGAGATCATTCAGAGAGGTCCCTCTAGTGAACCTGTTTGAACAGAATCATGAGCCATTGGCATAGGCCGAAGGGTTCTATAGTGGAGAAGAAGAAGAGCTATTGAATGAGGAGTATTCAGAGGTCGCTAGGGCAGAGGAAGGGAAGACTGAAGAACCTCGTTGGGAAGAATCAGGAACTTCATGGACTGTGCATACTGTCGAATTAAGTACTACTACTCCTCCTGTTGTTTTAGTATCATGAAGTAACCAGAGTAGTTAGAGTTATTAGAGCACTCAGAGCACTGTTACCAACAGTTCAGTACATAATCAATCAAGAAATTTAGGAAGATCTATGGCAGATGAGATGAGGTTACCTATCTTTAGGGGACATGGATCTAAGGATCTTGATCAACACTGGTTCTTATGCAAAGATGTATGGAGTATTAAAAAAGTCAATGACGAACCTGTTAATAGAGCTCAGTTTAGTACCACCTTGAGGGACCATGCCCTGAGCTGGTACATGAAGTTTGTTAAAGGAGTTGCACAGCCTAAACCACTGACCGATAACAAGACTGCGTTGAGTGCATAATTCAAGAAACCTAAGTCAGAGTTGCAGTGCATTACAGAGCTAAAAGAAATCAAGCAGAGAGTAGCTGAACGTGTGTGAGAATTTGATCAGAGGTTTAAGACCTTGACATGTCGGTTGAGTTTTTAGATTCCATACGAACAAAATAAAGAATGGTTCATTTCTGCCCTCTTACCACACATCAGAGTTCCTCTGATGCAGTAGAAGGTTGCTTCACAGGCTGAGGCACTGAAGATCACCATGAAACTAGAATCAACCCCTATGGGAGAATCCAACTCATGTATGAGTCAAATTTTGAGTCAGCTAACTAGCTTATCTCTGCAGGTTGAAGATATGAAGAAAGAAAAGGGAAAAGATAAAAGAGAAGAAATATGGTGTATTAGATGTAATCCATAGGGCCATGACAAGGAGCATTGTCCCCTATTTAATGAGTACTTGGCCTCTGGAGCTTTGATCCCTTTGAAGCAGGTTACTCTACCCTGGTGTGAGGTATGTAGAAATAGACATCGCCCTGGTGAATGTTATTACATGCAAAAATATGTCCAGACACCTACCAATATTTATTTCACATTCTGTAAATCTATGGGGCATGATGATAAGGACTGTAGGGCTTATGACCTCTTGCATGAAAGGTCAAGGGATACATATAGGATTCAAGGAGAGATGCAACAAAAAGGAAATGCTACGTAGTTCAATTCCCCAGGAAGAGGAAACTTCAACCCTCGTGGTGGATTAAGAGGAAGAGGATGAGGAGGAGGTATGGGTCGAGGTAGAGGTCAGCTTATTTGTTATAACTGAATGCAGCTAGGATACTTGGCATGGGACTGTCAGAACCCTTGTACCACTTGCATCTACTGCAACAAATTTGAACATGTTATTGAGGATTGTCTAACATTGTTAGCCAAACTCCAGGAGAGACGGGGAGGAAACCAACAGGTACAATTAATATCGGCAGAACCTTGCGGTGTGGATCCCAGAGTCACTTTTATTACTAGAGGAGGTGCTATTATAGGAGAAGACAGGGTGACTCCATAAAATACTACAGAGGGATCAAGGATCAGAAGGGTTGCAGAGAGGACACAAGTGTTTGATCCAAGGAAAGAAAAGAAGACATTTGAAGAGGCAAAAAGAGAATTTGGAAGAGAACATGCTTCTTTATATAGGGAAAAACCCGAAGTGAGAGAATGTGGAATGCCTCTAGCATTCGATCGGTCTGCCGCGCCTGGAGATGGAAAAGAGGTAAGCAAGCTTGTCAGTTTCTTGTATACATTCATTGATTTGATTAAAGATGAGAGAGAAGTGCAAGAACTACAACACTTGATCAAACGATATGAGATAGGAAGGATAGATCCTCTGTTGAATAAAGCAGTACATCAAGTATCTAGAAAGAGAAGAACAAATAAGGAACTACACCTTAATGCTCAGATTGGAAACTATGACATAGATTATGTGGTCCTCGACTTAGGATTAGAAGTCAATGTTATGACGAAGTAGACCTGGGAATTGATGGGAAAACCTAAGTTGATTTACTCTCCTATCAGGATTAGGATGGCTAATCAGCAGGCAGTAAGCCCCTTTGGGAGACTGGAGCATGTCCCTTTGGACATCGATGGGGTAAGGACGTTTGAAGACTTCGAAGTGATTGAGATAGTTGATGATAACTATCCTTATCCTGCACTGTTGGGCATTGATTGGGATTTCAACAATTCAATTGTCCTTGACTTAAAGAAAAGAAGAATGACATTCGAAAGGGATGGTCTTAGGGTCATTGCACCTCTTGACCCTAACGAAGGTCGTAGATACACAAAATCTATCAGAGAGAAAGACTGTGCTTATGAACTAGAGAATATATATAAATTGACAACAAGAAAACATGATTACATTAATCCTATGACAGATGGAAACTTGAGTTGGCGAAGTGAAAGTGCATGCTCATCAGATTCAGAAGAAGCATTAGAGAACTTGCAGAACAAATTGTATGAAGTTTCTGCACAGAGGTGTGCCAGATTGACCAAGGAAGTTCGCTAGATTGGCACATAAGTAAGTAATCTGCCCACATTTGATGGTTTGACTCATCTAGAAACATTCTTATTGGAATTTGAAGAAATTGTACCAATACAACAAAGGTTGTTGGAATTGGATGAAGCCTTGAAAGAAATGCCAACAAGATGGTGGGGAACACATAAGAAGAACATCGCGGAGTGGGTGTAATGTCGCACTTTGATGATGGTGCGCTTTTCAGACCAAGTTGAACGGTGGGAAGTTCGATATACAGGTCAAAGTAGTGCGAAGGACCATGTGAGAAGTTGTGAGGAATCCTAGAGCAACATTCCTAAAGAACAATGGGTGCATAAGTTCATTAACACTTTGGACACAATGCCTATCAATTGGTATCTTCAAGCAGAACTGCGCCTCACCACTTCATATTGGGACAATATGACTCAGAACTTTATAGCTACATCTTTATTTGAAAGACAATACCGTATAGTAGATCGAGATTTACAAGTTATAAGACAAGAAGTCTTTGAGGAGGCACCTAACCTCCCTTTGGAGCAAGAAGAAGATGAATGGATTGCACCTCTTCAGAAATTATAGGGTTGTTACAATATCAATACTGATGAAGATGATGATCCTAGGAATGTGAAAATCACAGAAATTGAAGGACAGAGAGGCACAAAAGGGCCAAGAATTGAACTACCTTTCATTGGACAACCAATTAAAATCAAGAAAGTTAATATTGGAACAGAGCAAGCACCTAAGTTAGCAAACGTTGGAGATTATTGGGATGATGCCACTATTGATAAGATTACCGAATTAATGCATGAATATCAAGGCTTGTTTCCAACCAAGTTCACATACATGAAGGGAATTAAAGGGCCCATGGGAAAAATGAAGATCACCTTGAAACCAGACGCAAGTCCAGTCAAGCAGAGACCCTACAGACTGAATCCCAAGTATAAGCAGAAAGTTAAGATTGAATTAGAGAGAATGATGGAAGCAGGAATCATAGAACCTGTTGAAGAGTCAAAATGGATTAGCCCTATGGTGGTCCAGGATAAGAAGTCAGGAGAGATCAGAATCTGTGTAGATCTGAGGAAATTGAATGATGCATGTTTACATGATCCATTCCCTACACCATTTACTAATGAAGTTCTAGATAATGTAGGAGGACAAGAAGTCTACTCCTTCACAGATGGATTTTTAGGTTATCATCAGATCAGGATTGCTAAGGAAGACAAAAATAAGACCACATTTGCAACGTAATGGGGTTCTTTCCAGTACACTGTAATGCCTTTTGGGTTGAAGAATGCACCAGCCATATTTTCTAGGGTGGTGGTCGAAGCATTCAAGGAATTTTTACATAAATTTTTGTAAGCATATTTTGATGATTGGACTGTTTTTAGCTTATTAAAAGATTATATTGAATGCTTGATATTGATGTTAGATAAGTGTAGGCAATGTCAGATTTCCCTGAACCCGAAGAAGTGTATCTTATTTTCACCCTTTAGTGTGTTGTTAGGCCATATTGTGTGTAAGCAGGGGTTGTTGGTAGATCCTTCCAAGATTGCCATCATTGTTGATCTACCTCCCCCTTCTTCGGTTAGACAGCTGCGCAATGAATTAGGACATACTGGATACTACATAAAGTTTATCAAGGGTTATGCACAAATAACAAAATCCATGGAAAAGATTCTAAAGAAAGATTGTCAGTTTCAATGGTCAGAGGAATGCTAGCAGAGCTTCGACATAGTAAAGTAGAAAATGGTTACTGTGCCTATCTTGGTTTTCCCAGACTGGAGTAAGGAATTCCATGTACATGTTGATGCTTCATCCATTGCACTAGGAGCAGTGTTGGTACAACCAGGAGCAGAAGATATTGACCACTTGCTAGCCTTTGCTAGTAGGAAGCTCTCTACAGTTGAGATATATTACACTACCAATGAAAGGGAAGGATTAGCTATGGTGTATGCGTTGCAGAAGTTTCGACACTACTTGTTGGGAGGAGACTTTAAGATGTTAACTGATCACTCTGCATTGAAATACTTAGTCAACAAGCCAGTGTTGGGGAGAAGAATATGCAGATGGATATTAATTTTCCAGGAATATGATTTTGAGATTGTGGTCAAGCCAAGAAGAATGAATAAGGGACCTGACCACTTATCCAGATTGGAACATGGAGAAGAACCTACCAATTTGGAGGATACACTACCAGATGCACAGTTGTTGGCCATCATAAAAGTTGATGATCACTTTGCTGAGATAGTCCAATTCCTATCTACAGGAATGAAACCTTGCGAGTATACAATTATTTAGAAGAAACAACTAGTAGTTCACGATGCATATTTTTCGCTTATAGCTAGAAAACTATATAATATGGGACCTGATGAGGTCTTGAGGAGATGTGTTATGGAGGGAGAAAGACCACTGATTCTGGAAGAATCACACGAAGGCATTGTAGAAGGCCACTATGGAGGGAAAGTAACAACGCATAAGGTTCTTAGAGTTGGCCTCTGGTGGCCCACTTTACACAAAGATGCTAAGGAATAATACAGAGCCTGCGATGTATGCCAGAGGGTAGGGAAGCCTTCCAGAAGAGATGAGATGCCTTTAGCACCACAACTAACTTTACAAGCATTTGAGAAATGGGCCATTGAATTTTTGGGACCTATTAACCCACCAGGAAAGCGCACAAGAGCTTGATACATCATCACTGCGATAGAGTATTTGACCAGATGGGTTGAAGCAAGAGAAGTCAAGGACTGTAGTGCAAATACAGCTGCGGAATTCATATTTGATGATATCATAACCAAATTTGGATGCCTGAAGATCCTCATGAGTGACCAAGGCACACATTTTATTAATAAGACTATTGAAGCCTTGACTCAGGAATTCGAAGTTCACCATCAAAAGAGCACACCATACCACCCACAAGTGAATGGTACAGCTGAAGCTTTCAATAAGATCTTGGAGACTACGTTGATGAAGATTTACAGTGTGAATAGAGATGATTGGGATTTGAGAGTGCCAACAATGTTATGGGCTTACCGAACTACTTGCAAAATCATGACAATGCAGACTCCCTTTAAGTTAGTTTATGGCCTGGAAGCAGTGGTACCTATGGAATATTTGGTTCCCAACTTAAGAATTGAAACATTTATAGGTATGGATGACACATGTGCTGTGAAAAACAGGCTTGCACAATTGGTGGAACTAGAGGAAGACAGGTTTATTATAGGATTTCATCAGTAGGTACAGAAAGAATGAGAAAAGGCCTACCATTTAAGCAAGGAGATCTGATATTGGTATATGAAATCAAGTTCATGAAGCATTCAGGGAAGTTCAGGACACATTGGCTTGGGCCATATGAGGTTTCCTATGTTACAGAAGGTGGAGCTGTGCAATTGAAGACTCTGAACGGGGAATGGAAGGATGGTTTAGTAAATGGGAGCTAATTGAAATTGTATTATGACAACCAACTGCCTCGTAGCTCTCAGTAAATGCAAGAGAAGAAGGGTCTAGGTACCAGGTGCAGTTGAAACTAGGTGCCATACACAGAAAAGACAGTTTACACACAACAGGGAGGGACAAAGCAGAAAGCAGAGGCTGCTTCGTGCAGTCGATAGTCGAAGTAATACACAAATTTCAATACTGCAGTGACTTGGGACGAGTCACAGGTGAGTGTTGGGGGTATGTTGGCCCTTGGTTAGGTAAGGAAGCATAGATTAAGGAATAAAGGATGAGTATGAACTACATGGAAGGCACATAGATCGAGGATGGGTCGAAGTGGTCAAAGAAGCAGAAAATAAGGAGTGAAGCAAAGGATAACAAACCATTGGAAGAGAAGATCAAGGAAGATAGATCAACAAAGAAGATGGATCGTGGACAAATCAGCAAGCGGAAAAAGAGACCAATGGATGCTTTGGAGCACCTCATGGAAAAGAAGGAAAGACAGGCTGGCGAAGCCCTGAAAACCGGGTGAGGTGGATCTAGGGTTTTGGCATCTAGGGTTTTGGATCTGGGGTTTTGATACCTATACTTTGGTCATGTAATGTATAAATAAAGGTCTAGAAGACTTGGGAGGGTTGGTTCTAAGTCAGGTTGGTCGAGGATTGTGACTATTGTTGTTGTATGAGAGAAGTATTATGTTGTGAGAGAATTCTGTATTCTGGATCTTCAGCTAGGTGCGAAGATCAACCTTGCAGCTGGGTGCGCAGGGAGGGGAGATAGAGAAGAGAGAAGGAGAGAGAGATATCTACAAGCTAAGTGCGCAAATAGAACTGTATGTTTCCATTTAATATATCAAGAAACACAGTTATGTGGATGTAGCCCTAGGGAGAGGGTGAACCACGTATATATTGTTGTCTCTGTGGTTGATGTGTGATTATTTTCTTTCTGTTATACTGTTATTGCATGGATGTTGATACTGTATGTTTGCTTACAACGTTGCGGGGTAAGCATAATATTGATAAAGTATAGTTAGGTTATCTGCGTTGTTGTTTTGAATATACTTTGCATTTCCTTTAGTTGTAGACACCTGTGTCCTGCAACCCCCTATTGCTACTTCAGGTGAGACTTCATCTGCTTTGCAAGTGTTTCCGACAGGGTCAGTAGTTAGGGCTTGTTGGTGCGCTGTTAGAGTTGAACCCTGGGTCTACCCCTTTGCCAATATGACTATGTTTGGGAAGTTGAATGTGACTGTCCCTGTGACAAAGATGTGAAATATCCCATCTATGAGGAAATAAGTCTTGAAGATATTGAAAGTACCAACCGAAAAGGAGGACCCTCCAATAATCTTGAACACCATGTATCTTGATCGATAGAAGGATAGTGACCCTCCTATCTATCTCTCTTTGGGAATGTATGGTCTCCATTTAATCAATTGTATGGTAGACTCTAGAGCCTCATCCAATGTGATGTCCTTGAAAGTAATGGAACAAATTGGTTTAAATATGACCCGACCTTATGGAAACGTCTATGGTATTGATTCTAAGAAGGTCAAAGTTTACGAGATTTGTGAAGATGATGAAGTTTACCTGATTGACTTCCCTCATATCGACCTCATTATGAACATAATGGTGATTAATGTTCCAGATGCTTGGGAATGATTATATCAAGAAGTTGGTCCGTTGATCTTGGGGTTTTTCTTAGTATGGATCTCACCAATGCACATATTCCCATGGGGGATGGTGCTTTTGAGATTCTATATAATTGGAAAAGGGATGAGAAGCATGTGATGGGTCCCAACAATCATGATTACTCTAGTGAGTGTGATTTCGATGTACCTCGCTAGATCATCAAGTATGATCCATGGGACCTGTCTTTTGCACATGAAGATTGCATAGATACACTACTTCCAGGGAAACATGAGTACAAGGAGAATCTTGCAAAGTTCCAAGGGAAAGAACTAGGGTCTATCCAGATAATAAAGAAAGAGGATAAAGAGAACAAAGAATGTGAGAAAGCCATTAGAGATGCAGTCCACAAAGAATGTTGTTTGTATCCTTACATTGAAGATATACCTTACATCAACTACAACGAAGGAAGTCTTGCATTCATGTGGGATAAGAGGAAGGGCATGCATAAATACGATCAGAAGGATAACAAATATTGACTTGGCCCTTACATCATCAAAAAAAAGTTTGAGAAAGAGAAATACTACTTGACAACCTTGGATGGGAGAAAGGTGCCATTACCAGTGGATGGATCTCTTCTCTGATCCTACATTCAAAGCAGTTGACTTCTTCAGGCCCCAGGTAAGTAGGTAGGTCATCTTGCTTTCTTGCATTTGCATCTTGATTTCTTATAGTAGCTTAGTTGCATTTCATTTTTCATTTTACTCTACTTGCATATTGCTTTCATCATATTACATATTTAGTTTAGAAATTTTTGAGAAAATGAAAAATTTTCTTTTTTAGATTAGTTGTTGATTTTGATGTATATAGACAAAGGGTGATAGAGCCACCCTAGATTTTACAGTTTTATGTTTTAGTGTAGGCACAGGTCTAACAAGGAGATGTTGTGGTTCTCATGCACTCTACGGTGAGTACATGTCCCCAAGTAGGAGCCAGATGTTATCCCCATTTCCTAGGGATAACTAAGGAGATGATGTCTTGAGGCACTTAGGTTGCAGACATGGAATACCAAGAGATAGATGGATGACAACGTCCCCTTGCACAGATAGAGGCCCACCTCACCACCATAGATCTTAGATTCATCACGATGATATCCATCACACCAGCTTGCTTCCAAAAGACATTGGGTCTTGCTCCATGAGGTACAAGCCAAGTATTATGGTAAGTGCCATTTCAATATTTGAGGCACTTGAGTATGTTGCATTTAAAGTTGCTTTTGATTATGTAATGTCTGCTTGGAAATTACACTCTTTTCCTTGTTTCACCTTGGTGGTTGACATTGTGCCCTAGTAAGTGGTTTTGATGATTGAATCCGTTAGGACCGAAACGACAACCTCACAAGGATGTAAATATCCTTGCATTTTTATAGAGGTGGTACTCCTCTTTATATTTTGTTTGGATTTCTATATATTCAAAATGTGGGACTTGACAACATTTTGTCATAGTAATTCAAAGAAACATAAATATTGCGAGAAAATAAAAGGAAAATGTTTTAGTTTTATTTTTAAAGAAAGTTCTTGAGAAAGGACCAAGAATCACACACTTCACACACCTAAAGCAAATAAGAAAAATTTCCTCACATCCATCATAGTTTAAGATAAATATTTATGATCACATAAAATAAAAAGAAGGTGATCTGCATACATAAGAGAACTTTAATAGAGTGCTTTAATAGAGTGGACACATGGGAAACTCAAATAAAGATAATGATAGATCAACCTCAAATACTTTATATTATGAAAATAGGGTTACAAAGCATAGTTGAGATTGTTCCCAAAGTAGTTCTCTTGAAATTTCTAAAAAATATAAAGTCCATTACATATTCTTTGAAATTGTAAATGTGTTTGTCTTAAATACTGGGATTGGGGCCCCCGCGGACCATAAAGTAAATAAATACAAGAAATAAGCTACTAGAAGGAAGATGGTGGGTGGTAGAAGAATCAACAAGACCTGGTAAGAATATAAGAGAAGTTATCAGTCTTCGGTTAAAACTTTCTAGTGAAAGAGGTGGAATAATTGGATGAAGGAATTGATAAAGAAAAAGAAGGATATGCTCAACATAAACTTACTATGATGGTATCTCTCTTTGCGTACTTTCTTGCTGATGTCCTTTTATCGTTTTCATCAACGGTTACAGGAACCGTCTCAACTGGTTCTTGCCCTTCATTGGTCAGTTTATCGATAGCTTTCTTGAACCATTATTCGTTGTAACTTTTCATTGGTGCCACATTGATTTCATACTGGATTTTGATGTTGAACAACTCGCCCTCCAAGTCTCTCAGATCAAGGGAAATTCCATGTAATTCTTCTTCAATATCCCAATTTTTCATAGAGTAGTCCACTAGCCAATTGTCTATGTCGTCCTCATTATATTCAAGTGTGTCATAGAAATTTTCAACTAAGAACCCTTTAAAGATCTCAACTTGCTCATCAAATTGTTGCTTTGTGAAGAACAACAAGTTGAGGATCAACTTGGGATATTGGACTTCATTAGTGCTTCTGGCTAAGTGTAATGTCCCCACTTTGGGACATCATCCCAAGGCAACGATTTATGATGACCAGAGTAGCCAGATGGATGCTAGAGCGAGTACA
>JASDQU010276514.1:10591-21387 GCA_032191745.1 Picea mariana
TCAGAAAAGGTTTTAAAAAGACACCAAAACAGTGATGATCCTTGCATAATGGCTTGGGATCATTACACTAAGTCTACCTCCGTGAGTCTTTTGAATAATTCTTCCCTCCTTGATATGGCTTGGCTACACGTTTGAACAATATTATTCAAGTTTTTTATCTTTTCTTTCCAGCACACATTCAACTGTTTATTCTGACTTGGAGAGGGAAGATCCTCCTCTCTTCTCCTTAGCTTTGTCATGTTGGAAACTTTAACACCAAAGGGTACCACAACATCAAGGTAAAAACCTTCTTCATTTTCTACATCGACCTACAAATACTCATGAAAGGCATGCACTCTCGAGCCAAAATAAATCATGTTCTTTGAAATTTCCCAAGCTTCTGTGATCAATGCCATTCTTTTCTTGAAGTTGTTCTCCACATAACTCTTGGATGATGTAAGTAAGCTTGAGGATCCTTTTAATTTAACAGTGGGCATGGTGGGTCCAACAATTTCCAAAGGGTTGTCAAGGAGTGTAAGAGGCATTAAGGTCTCTTCCAGTTCCTTAATCCTCTCCTATAACTTTGTATTTTCTGCTTTGATACCACCAATGGAGTCATCCAATGCATCACCGATTGCTCTATGGATTCTGGAAATCTAGGAAGGCCGCATATTTCTTAGTTTAACCTCTGAACGATATTTCGATTTTTTATTCTTCACATCACTCTTCTCAATAATTGATTTCTTAGATTCGCTGTCAAAGGCAACGCTCTGAAATACAAATGACTCTTCTTCATCGAAGGTCTCATTCTCAACAATTTCCAATGACAAATTCTTGTGGGCCATGGCTCTTGGATGATCAATGTTAGGAAAAATTTTCTCGATGTCAGCCTTGAGCTCCATATCTTCGAGGGAGAATTTCTTGATGTCACTTTTGATGCATTGTTCTTCTTCCTCTTGTACATATTCTTCCTCTTCTTCCTCAGAGGAAGTTTATGTGAGCTTTCAATTTTTCCCAGAGGGGGGTTCTTGTCTCCTCCTCCACCTAAACTACTGTTGAATACTTTTCTAGATGGGTGGGCCGCTGGAGCACTGCTCCGAGATGTTGTAGTCTTAGGAGTAACAATTGGGGACTAGGCACTCTTCTCATTGGGACCCTTTCCTTTCTGTTTGTAAAATTTATTAGTACCGAGTGCTGTCTCCAAGTCGCCATCATTGTGAATAGGAGAACCCAAGTTATTATCTTATTATTATCCTACAACAGTATGGATAAATTAATTGCCTAATTCCACTGCTAACATATGTTCCACAAAAATTCCATTAGGGTCAAACCCTTTTATCCTTTCAACGTACTTGAGATTCAAATTGTGGAAGTGGTTTTAAAATTCATCGATTTTGTTCATATTTCTGAATACAAAGTCCCCAATTTTCCACGGCAAGGGTATGAATTGCTTTTTTCGTTTCTCATGAAAAAAGTGTAGCCAAAAATTATAGTGCCTTGCAACTTCTATAATAAACATTCTGTCGGATATATGACATGGAAGAAAGGAGGGATTTTCCTTAGCACCGAAAATCCTAATAACATTATAATTTTCCATTTGCTCCAACATCCCCTTTTTATCCAGGAATTTACTTTCCTGGGCGGATATTCTGGGGGTATCTTTTCCAAACACCAATCCTTTAAAAACCAAGACAAAGTCATTGAAAACTTCATAAAAATACAAGGAAGCTTTGTGCCTCCACAACGCTTGGTACTAAAAGGTCACTGGGTCAAATTCACTATTCACCTTCTTGCAGATAGACAATTTAGAAAATTGACAGCAATGTGCTATCGCAGATATTCTGGGGGTATCTTTTCCAAACAATAATCCTTTAAAAAATGAGACAAAGTCATTGAAAACTTCATAAAAATGCAAGGAATCTTTTTTCCTCCACAACGCTTGGTACCAAAAGGTCACTGGGTCAAATTCACAATTCACCTTCTTATAGATAGGCAATTTAGAAAATTGACAGCAATGTGCTATCGCAAATACCAAATAAGAGGCCATAAATAATTTATTATCTTTTTTGTATTGTGACAATTGGGAAGAGATTTCAATGGAAAACAATTTTCCCCAATCGAAAATGGATTTCTCCTTGACAGTAAGATATAGGATATAAAGAATCATATGGGAAACACTGGCGGTATTTTCTTGGCTTGTTACTCTGGTGAATAACCAAGCAATTTCCCGAAAGGGGTTTTTGAACGAGTTGACTTGAAACCTGGTAATATCTTCAGGGATGGCCGTAGGATTCTCTAAGAACTCAGGAAAGAGGTCCAGGCCGTTGTTGTGCTTTTTCATGAAATCCCTGCAATCCTCCCCTTTGTAAGTATCGATTTTGGGAGCTTCAACATTTTACAAAACAATTGAGGTGAAAGAGAGATGGGAGAATGGTCTTGAAGTTGAATAATCCACTGACTTGGTATATAGTTCTCAGTGCACCAAGAAACCAGTTCCTTGCAGTCGAAAACCTCAAGAACACAACATGCACGACCAATTCTGTATGTCCAGATCACTTCCTTCTGAGCAGACGAGGATGAATAGTAAGAATACGTTCTAGACCACTGAAAGTTCTGGTACTCATGTCCAAAAATGTTCAAAGTATCTCCACAATACTACTTTCGAGCTGCTACTTCCATAAGTTGACGAGAGCATTCTTTTAATCCATATAATATTTGAAATGGGCACTTGAGAGAGATAATATAATCTTCCACAAATTGTGCTTCAATGTGGTCTAATAAGAAATCTCCTTGAGCCCTTCACTTATTAATGATGATATTTATGAAACCTGCATGATGAGTTATTAGCATTAAACCATACTAAATGCATATTGGGAGAAGCACGAAGGTGGTGGGGACATATGAGAGCAATTAGGATTGGGGAATGTTGTGAACCTGCAAACCCGTCGTTGAAAAAGATCGAAAGTTTCCTAAGTGTTGTAATGCGGTCAGTCATACTCAATATAGGAGAGACGAGATACTTAGGAGCTTGGGGAGTCCGATGGTCAAAATTTAGGTCGCGTATCTCTTGGGTGAAAAATGTATATCATAGAAGATGGGATGTGAAAGATTGAATCGACGAACCCGGGAACCTGTGACTACAGAAATGACTAAGTCTAGGATAATGTGGCAGTCGGTTGGACTCATGATGTGGGAGTGTGGATGGAGATGAGGATCCATGAGTGCTCTAACTTGCGAACCCGTCATTTTTGAAAAAACGACTAAGTATAGTAACTAGAAAGGGATAATAGAAGGGAGAAAAGAAAAAAGGGATTTTCGGTAAGTATAGAAGAGGGAAAAGCAATGGACAAAATAAAATTGGAAAATAGAAAAGGGGAGGGAAATTTCAGAAGCAGAAATTGATCTCAACAATTGGCTCCAACTATGGGATGATAACCCCCTGTGGGTTGTCAAAAATCCAGAATATTTATGACAAGGTAATTCTGCCCATTGGGCTATGGAGTCAGAGTAAGAATATACAAACTGAAAAATAAATTTATGTACAAGGAAAATGAGAAAGTTTTTCAAGAGAAAAAACCTTTCAAATGTTTCCAGTTGATAGGAAACATTGGTCTTTTACCCTTCATGTCTTGGAGCATATAGGAATTTAAACCCATGATATTTTTGACGACATATGGTCCAATCCAGAGTGCTTCAAACTTTGTATGCATCGACTATTTCTCCTTGGCCTTGTTGCAAAGTAACACTAGCTCTCCCTTCTGGAAATTGTTTACAACTGTGCTCTGATCAAAATATCTTTTGACACTCTGATGCCTTTGAGAAGTTTGATTCAGGGATTTGTTTCGTTCTTCTTCCAATTTTAACAACTGGTTGATCCTTCTTTGGATGGGTAAACTCTCTTCTGTATCTTCAGTATTAAACACAAAAGTCAATGCATTGAGTTCGAGGCTAATTGTCATTTTTGCCTCTTTCCCATAAACCAAGGTATACAGGGACATGTCGGTGCTATCCTTTGGAGTTGTTCTGCATGCCCACAATGCATCAGTGAGCTTTAGATGCCAATTCCTTTGGTTTTGGTGAATGGTTTTCTTCAGTATCTGAACAAGTGTTTTATTTGTGGATTTAGTTAGGCCATTGCCTTGTGGATAATAATTCAACGATTGACCCATGATGATTTCATATTCTCCACAAAACT
Organism: Picea mariana; assembly: GCA_032191745.1. Lineage (NCBI taxonomy): Eukaryota > Viridiplantae > Streptophyta > Pinopsida > Pinales > Pinaceae > Picea > Picea mariana. The sequence goes on from JASDQU010276514.1 coordinate 14,766, forward strand.
CTGTAAACTTTGAACTTATGAAAATAAAACCATTATTTGTGATAAATTTATCTGGGACACCAAATCTCGACATAATATTATCTTTGAGGAACTTAATTAGCTCTCCAGAATCAACTTTCTTTAATGCTAGTACTTCTGGCCATTTCGTGAAATAATATGTAGCCATGAGAATGCACATATGTCCCTTGCTAGAATTTGGATTAATTGGCCTGACAACATCAAGTCCCCATTGGGAGAATGGTTGTTCTACAATTATGGGCTATAAAGGCATCGCCTATCTCTTCATTTTTCCTGAAAACTGCTGTCATGATACACACTTCCTTATTTTGGCATACAAGTCTCTGAATATTGATGGCCAATGGAATCCAACCCTTATTATCTTGTGGGTGGTGGTAGTAGGTGCAAAGTGTCCATCGCATATTCCTTCATGGAATTCTCTCATTAGTTTTTGGGCTTGATTTTCATCAACACATCTCAATAATATGCCATCATAATTCCTCCTGAACAATATATCAACGATCAACACATATTGATTTTCCTTCATCTTCAATGTTCGTTTCTCCTTGGGGTTCATGGTGACAGGAAATTGCTCGGATCTCAAGTAGAATAAAATGTCTCCGTACCATTCCAAATAAACCAATGGTTCTCCTACTGAAATTGAGATAATTCCATCCATAGAATCATGGATGAGCTCGCATAAACCTTGTCCTTTGATAGCCTTTAAAGGTTTAATCTCAATATCATATTCTTGTATCTTTGCTAGCTAGTTAGCCCATTTTCCTTCTCTCAATTGTTGACTCACAAGCATCTTCACTGGTGATGAGGGAATATAGGAAATAACATGGGAGTTCAATATGTACGTCCAAAAGTGCACTACCACTTTTAGAAGAGACAAGGCTTTCTTTTCCAGTTTTGAATACCTTAATTCGTAATCATGTAGGGTTTTTATCATGAAACATATTGGGAGTTCTTCACCTTTGGTATTCTTCTGAGTAAGAACATATGCAACAACTATATCTGTAGCAAATGAATAGATGATGAAATCCCTTTGAAAATATGAACTAATGAGGATTGGAGCTAAGGTGATTTCTCCTTTGATACTATTCAAGGCCTCTTGAGTAATTGTTGTCCATTCAAACCTCTTCTCCTTTTTCAGCAACAAATTGATCGGCTTTACGATACTTGCATAGTCAGGAACAAACCTCTGCACAAAATTGATCTTGTAGAAAAATGATTGTACTCCCTTCTTGTATGTCGGGGGGTTGGGCTCATTTATTTCTTTAACTCTTTCCAGACCTATGTAAATCCCTTCCTTGCACATAATGTGGCCCAACAATTTACCTTCAGTTATAGCGAACAATCATTTCTTTGGATTTAGAGAGACATCCTATAATATACATATTTCAAAAACTTTTGTCAAATGATGGATATGATTACCCCTTGTTTTTGAATGCACCGTCGAGTCATCTTGATAGTCTTCCATAAATTTTCCTATCAACCCGCTAAATGCATGATCCATGGTCCTCTAGAATGTGGCTCCAACATTCTTCAAACCAAAGGGCATTCTAGCATATGCATATGTCTCCCAAGGTGTGATAAATTTCATCTTTTCCCTATCTTCCTCAACCATCAAGACTTGGTTATATCCAGAAAAACCATCCAACATGGATATGTAGGCTGATCCAATGACTTGCTGGAGAAGGAACTCCATATTAGGTAAAGGAAAGTTATCTTTTATGCTTTCTTTTTTAAGATCTCTGAAGTCAACACACATCCGAATTTCCCTGGTATTTTTTCTTACAATCACATGATTTGAAAGCCAGTCAGAGTGTCTAATGGGATAAATTATTCCCTCCTTCTTCAATTTCTCCAATTCAATCTTTACTAGAGGTTTCAGTTTGGGATTCATCATCCTTATTTTTTTCTTTACATGTTTTTCTTCTTCCCTCAAGGGAATGATATGTTAGAATATAGTTTCATCGTAAGCTTTCAAATCATCATAGGTCCAAGCAAAGACATCAATGTATTCTTTAAACAAGGCAACATATTGATCAACTTCCTTAGTGGTGCAATCAACTCCCAAGTTGACATATCTTGGGGAATTGTCAGTTCCAATATTGACTTATTTTTATCTCTTGCGCTTTTCGAATTGAAACTTCTTCAAGGAGATTCTTAGCATGATCATCTTTTGTAAAAAGAGACTCAGACTGTATACAATCTTTGGGGACATCAGACATGTGTTCGTCTCCATCATCAACATCGTTCAACAAAAAATTCTCTAGTTGTTCATTGTTCTCAAACACTTGCAAATGTTCAATGTTATCGGGCACAGATGGTCAAAATGATGTTTATACTTGGAAATACATTTTTATTTGGATATCGTCTGGGTTTGACAATCAGAACACCAAGGCTAATGAATCATCCTTGTGATTCTTGTCTTTTGGAATGAACAAAATGTTGAAGGAACTAAAATATTCCATCAATTTGTTAACTCTTTTGAAGTATAACTTGAGTCTTTCTTTCTTGATTTTATACTTCTGGGTGACTTGATTAATTACCAACTCGGAGTCACCAACCACAATTAGATATCCTATTTTCATTTCTCATGCAAGGATCATTCCTTGAACCAAGGCTTCATGCTCTGCCTCCTTATTAGTGCATGAAAACTCTAATCTAATAGCATGTGGATGCACAATCTTACTTGGACTCATAAGAACAATTCCAACTCCATTCCTAGAGTTTTAACAAGCTCCATGGAATGACATCCTCCAATAGCCTTCGAACAAGCATTCTTGATTCTCCGTGTCTTTCGCTTTCTTTAGGATTTCACTATGTTCCATATCGAGGATAGCATAGTTTCCAATCCCGTCATCTATATAATCCTCCATCAATTCATTTTACTTCCTCTTGAAAGAGAAGGGTTTTCTAGGTTCATGGGGCAATTTAATCATTTCTCCTTCTTTGCCTGGCAACATCATACAAATTCCATCCTTCATTATATATCCCCCAATCATAGATGTCCAATCTCTTCCCAACACAACTCCATATGCTGGAGGAAGGTATACCACAATAATATTGAAAACTATAATGATATGGGGGGGTGCCATAATCCAAGCATAAAAATATTTGATCTCTCCATAAGCCGACACTTTTATAGAATCAATCGCATATATGCTTTAACCAGTTTCACAAAAATTGGTGCAACTCATGCCTAATTCCTCCATGACTGCCAATGGCACAATATTATTTGTCACACTCGTGTCAACTACGAAATCTAGTGCAACATCATGATTTTAAATTGAAATGTAAAAGGGTGGAATGTTACCTCTCAGTTTGGTAGTTGACTGGCTCTAGCTTTGTTTTGGGTTGGTAACAACAACTTCTTCTCTTTCAAATGGATTGTCCAACAATTTCAAAATGTTCTGTCTTTGCTGGGGAATCTTCACCACTTCTATAAAGGGAAAAATTATCCTTAATTTACTTAAGTCCTCTATGGAATTATATGTCATTTGAGTGGATTTTGATGTAAGGTGTTGCTTTTTACTTCCCATGTCATCCCTCACCTTCTCATTTGTTTTTTCTTTTTATTTTTGGTTCTCTTTATCATAATTACCTTTATTTTTTGGTCTATTTACAAATCCTCTTGTCTGGGTGATGTTTTCTTGCGAGTTGGGACCATTGTCTCCCTCTTCATATATATACATGGATGTCTCACATCCGTCCATCTGCACAGTTTCATAGCTTTCATCAGGTGAGTAATAATTCTCTTGCTCAAATTATTTCTCGTCATACACATCATCCGGAACAAATGCATTAGGAGTAGGCTGCCTGGGGACCCTTGGTCTTTGTGGATTATCCGTGTTCTCAAACCTCACTCTGTTTTCTTGGGGAGGGTTCCTTCTTTGCTATGGGATTGGAATTATTGGATTTGCCACATAATTATCTCCCCTTCTTAGTCTGTTTATATCGTTCTGCATTTGCTTGATAGTTCTATTAATCTGTGTAATTTCGATTCTCTGCTTAGTTTCTTGTGCTGCCATAGGGTCAACCTTTACATTAGGTAAGGTTCCCTTGAAAAATCCTCCTCCCATTGTTTGGTTTTGATCCATTCGAGGCTTGAATTCTTCATTCTTTCTTGAACTGCAAACTCCTTGATTATCAATACTTAATCCTCCCAGCTGTCTTTGTTCTTTTCCCAGTATAATTTCAGGGTCGACACCCGTTTCAATCATAATTTCTTGCATCTCCGCGACTTTAGTCATTGCTTCCTCCAAGGTATCCATTTGAGAAGTTCTGATAGCATATTTCACATTCGGGGGCATTGCATTCTTATAACAGCCGAGAATGACAGGGTCATTCGGTATTTTATCTTCTGGAATCTTACTCAAGATTTTATTAAAGATGAGATTAAAATATTGTATCCATTCATTCTTCCTCAAACTAATTTGGGTGAAATCAATGAGAAGGGTATGACACACAATTGGAGGGGTGAACATAGTCATGCACATTTCTTAGAGGTCATTAAATGAGTGAATTGATCTACAGGGTAATGTCGTATACCATTCATATTCTCTTCCTGATAGATTTTGCAGAAACAACCTTACCATAACATTGTCATACTCAACATGGTGAAAATCACAAACATCAAGAAATAAGTGCAGATGCCTCTTTTGCATCGATTGCTCCATCTCCAAAAAATTCCTTTAGGGTGCCCTTAGGGAGAACAGGGAGATCATGTTGCTCACTTATATGATTTAGCAGGGAATATCTTACCCTCCTTCGATTCTCAAATCCTAGGTTTCCTTGATTTCTTGCAACATCTCTTCCACCTCCTTGTCTCTCATCATGATGCTCGTCTCGGAGTTGTTCGTTTCTTTTTGCAATGTCTGGAGAGATTCCACAGATAGGATTTTCACTTCTAAGAATAAAGAGTTTCTTTCTTTTACTTCTGGTAATGGGTTCCTTGTATTCGTCCAACTTCAATCCCAACCTTGTTGTTGTGCTGCGATAACTAGCCTTTTATTTCTTCGGTCTTGTCACTCTTCTCTCCTCTATCTTCGAAGGATTTCTCTTTCTTCTTCTTGGACTAAGATCTACCAGGACCTTTCTAACTCTTCTCGGGTCTCAGCTGTTTTTATTACCAGATTGTATAATTGATGTAAGATACTTCATTGATTATTCAATCCAATTTCCAAGTGGGGCTGATCAGCCTGGGGAAAAGCCATACATTTTTCAAAGTTCTAGATTAGGTTCGAAATTTCAGTTCATTCCCCAATATGGTCGCCAAAAATGTTGACGCTTGAATCCTTTAGGATCGAAACGACAACCTCATGAGGATGTAAATGCCCTTGTGTTTTTATAGAGGTGGTACTCCTCTTTAGATTTTTTTGGGATTTCTATATATTCAAAATGTGGGACTTGACAGAAGTCCATCGTAGTAATTCAAAGAAACATAAATATTGCAAAGGAAATAAAAGGAAAATGTTTTAGTTTTCTTTGAAAATAAATTTCTTGAGAAAGGACCAAGAATCACACACTTCAAACACTTAAAGCAAATAAGTAGAATTTCCTCACATCCATCATAGTTTAAGATAAATATTCCTGATCACATAAATAAAAAGATGATCTGCATACATAAGAGAACTTTAATAGAGTGGACACATGGGCAACTCAAATAAAGATAATGATAAATAAACTTCAAATACTTTATATTATGAAAAAAGGGTTACAAAGCACAATCAAGATTGTTCCCAAAGTGGTTGTCCTGAAATTTCTAAAAAATATATAGTCTGTTACATATTCTTTGAAATTGTAAATGCGTTTGTCTTAAAGACTGGTATTGGGGCTCCTACAGACCATAAAGCAAATAAATACAAGAAATAATCTTTTATAAGAAATACGGTGGGCGGTAGAAGAATCAACAAGACCTGGTAAGAAGAAAAGAGGAGTTATCTGTCTTCAGTTAAACCTTTATAGTGAAAGAGATCGAATAATTGGATGAAAGACTTGATAAAGAAAAAGAAGGATATGATCAACATAAACTTACTATGATGGTCTCTCTCTTTGTTTACTTTCTTGCTAGTGTCCTTTTATCATTTTCATCAACGGTTACAGGAACCGTCTCAACTGCTTCTTTCCCTTCATTGGTCAATTTATCGATAGATTTCTTGAACCATTCTTCGATGTAACTTTTCATTGGTGCCACGTTGATTTCATGTTGGATTTTGATGTTGAACAACTCGCCTCCAAGTCTCTCAGATCAAGGGAAATGCCATGTAATGCTTCTTCAATATCCTGATTTTTCACGGAGTAGTCCACTAGCCAATTGTCTATGTCATCCTCATTATATTCAAGTATGCCATACAACTTTTCAACTGAAAACCCTTTAAATATCTCAACTTGTGTTGACAAAGTGTCCTCGGACACATAATTTTATTAATAAGGAAAAAAGGATTACGATCTGAAGTGAGGACTCATAATCAACTTATATTACTCACTTGAAGAAGGAGTTTGTTTATATAGCTCAACTCTAAACTAAAATCTAGGAGAACAACCAATCACATAATCACATGAGTATGATAGGTTTCCTTTACATAGAAGCTAGGTGTCCTTATCCTAACAA
>JASDQU010276514.1:25667-36468 GCA_032191745.1 Picea mariana
CCTCACTCAGAAAAGGTTTTAAAAAGACACCAAAACAGTGATGATCCTTGCATAATGGCTTGGGATCATTACACTAAGTCTACCTCCGTGAGTCTTTTGAATAATTCTTCCCTCCTTGATATGGCTTGGCTGCACGTTTGAACAATATTATTCAAGTTTTTTATCTTTTCTTTCCAGCACACATTCAACTGTTTATTCTGACTTGGAGAGGGAAGATCCTCCTCTCTTCTCCTTAGCTCTGTCATGTTCGAAACTTTAACACCAAAGGGTACCACAACATCAAGGTAAAAACCTTCTTCATTTTCTATGTTGACCTACAAATACTCATGAAAGGCATGCACTCTCGAGCCAAAATAAATCATGTTCTTTGAAATTTCCCAAGCTTCTGTGATCAATGCCATTCTTTTCTTGATGTTGTTCTCCACATAACTCTAGGATGATGTAAGTAAGCTTGAGGATCCTTTTAATTTAGCAGTGGGCATGGTGGATCCAACAATTTCCAAAGGGCTGTCAAGGAGTGTAAGAGGCATTAAGGTCTCTTCCAGTTCCTTAATCCTCTCCTTTAACTTTGTATTTTCCGCTTCGATACCACCAATGGAGTCGTCCAATGCATCACTGATTGCTCTATGGATTCTGGAAATCTGGGAAGGCCACATATTTCTTAGTTTAACCTCTGAATGATATTTCGATTTTTTATTCTTCACATCACTCTTCTCAATAATTGATTTCTTAGACTCGCTGTCAAAGGCAACGCTCTGAAATACAAATGACTCTTCTTTATCGAAGGTCTCATTCTCAACAATTTTCAATGACAAATTCTTGTGGGCCATGCCTCTTGGATGATCAATGTTAGGAAACATTTTCTCGATGTCAGCCTTGAGCTCCATATCTTCGAGGGAGAAGTTATTGATGTCACTTTTGATGCGATGTTCTTCTTCCTCTTGTACATATTCTTCCTCTTCTTCCTCAGAGGAATTTTATGTGAGCTTTCAATTTTTCCCAGAGGGGGGTTCTTGTCTCCTCCTCCACCTAAACTACTGTTGATCACTTTTCTAGATGGCTGGGCCGCTGGAGCACTGCTCTGAGATGTTGTAGTCTTAGGAGTAACAGTTGGGGATTGGGCACTCTTCTCATTGGGATCCTTTCCTTTCTGTTTGTAAAATTTATTAGTACCGAGTGCTGTCTCCAAGTCGCCATCATTGTGAATAGGAGAACCCAAGTTATTATCTTAATATTATCCTACAACAGTATGGATAAATTAATTGCCTAATTCCACTGCTAACATATGTTCCACAAAAATTCCATTAGGGTCAAACCCTTTTATCCTTTCAACGTACTTGAGATTCGAATTGTGGAAGTGGTTTTAAAATTCATCGATTTTGTTCATATTTCTGAATACAAAGTCCCCAATTTTCCACGGCAAGGGTATGAATTTCTTTTTTTGTTTCTCATGAAAAAAGTGTAGCCAAAAATTATAGTGCCTTGCAACTTCTGTAATAAACATTCTATCGGATATATGACATGGAAGAAAGGAGGGATTTTCCTTAGCACCGAAAATCCTAATAACATTGAAATTTTCCATTTGCTCCAACATCCCCTTTTTATCCAGGAATTTACTTTCCTGGGAGGATATTCTGGGGGTATCTTTTCCAAACACCAATCCTTTAAAAACCAAGACAAAGTCATTGAAAACTTCATAAAAATACAAGGAAGCTTTGTGCCTCCACAACGCTTGGTACTAAAAGGTCACTGGGTCAAATTCACAATTCACCTTCTTGTAGATAGACAATTTAGAAAATTGACAGCAATGTGCTATCGCAGATATTCTGGGGGTATCTTTTCCAAACAATAATCCTTTAAAAAACGAGACAAAGTCATTGAAAACTTCATAAAAATGCAAGGAATGTTTTTTCCTCCACAACGCTTGGTACCAAAAGGTCACTGGGTCAAATTCACAATTCACCTTCTTATAGATAGACAATTTAGAAAATTGATAGCAATGCGCTATCACAAATACCAAATAAGAGGCCATAAATAATTTCTTATCTTTTTTGTATTGTGACAATTGGGAAGAGATTTCAATGGAAAAAAATTTTCCCCAATCGAAAATGGATTTCTCCTTGACAATAAGATATGGGATATAAAGAATCATATGGGAAATACTGGCGGTATTTTCTTGGCTTGTTACTCTGGTGAATAACCAAGCAATTTCTCGAAAGGGGTTTTTGAACGAGTTGACTTGCAACCTGGTAATATCTTCAGGGATGGCCATAGGATTCTCCAATAACTCAGGAAAGAGGTCCAGGCCGTTGTTGTGCTTTTTCAGGAAATCCCTGCAATCCTCCCCTTTGTAAGTATTGGTTCTGGGAGCTTCATCATTTTACAAAACACTTGAGGTGAAAGAGGGATGGGAGAATGGTCTTGAAGTTGAATAATCCATTGACTTGGTATATAGTTCTCAGTGCACCAAGAAACCAGTTCCTTGTAGTCGAAAACCTCAGGAACACAACATGCACGACCAATTCTGTATGTCCAGATCACTTCCTTCTGAGCAGACGAGGATGAATAGTAATAATACGTTCTAGACCACTAAAAGTTCTGGTACTCACGTCCAAAAATTTTCAAAGTATCTCCACAATACTAATGTCGAGCTGCTACTTCCATAAGTTGACGAGAGCATTCTTTTAATCCATATAATATTTGAAATGGGCGCTTGAGAGAGATAATATAATCTTCCACAAATTGTGCTTCAATGTGGTCTAATAAGAAATCTCCTTGAGCCCTTCACTTATTAATGATGATATTTATGAAACCTGCATGATGAGTTATTAACATTAAACCATACTAAATGCATATTGGGAGAAGCACGAAGGTGGCGGGGACAGATGAGAGCAATTAGGATTGGGGAATGTTGTGAACCCGCGAACCCATCATTGCAAAGGATCGAAAGTTTCCTAAGTGTTGTAATGCGGTCAATCATACTCAATATAGGAGAGGCGAGATACTTAGGAGCTTGGGGAGTCCGATGGTCAAAATTTAGGTCGCGTATCTCTTGGGTGAAAAATGTATATCATAGAACATGGGATGTGAAAGATTGAATCGACGAACCCGGGAACTTGCGACTACAGAAACGACTAAGTCTAGGATAATGTGGTAGTCGGTTGGACTCATGATGTGGGAGTGTGGATGGAGATGAGGATCCATGAGTGCTCTAACTTGCGAACCCATCATTTTTGAAAAAACAACTAAGTATAGTAAATAGAAAGGGATAATAGAAGGGAGAAAAGAAAAAAGGGATTTTGGGTAAGTATAGAAGAGGGAAAAGCAATGGACAAAATAAAATGGGAAAATAGAAAAGGGGAGGGAAATTTCAAAAGAAGAAATTGATCTCAACAATTGGCTCCACTATGGGATGATAACCCCTTGTGGGTTGTCAAAAATCCAGAATATTTATGACAAGGTAATTCCGCCCATTGGGCTATGGAGTCAGAGTAAGAATATACAAACTGAAAAATAAATTTATGTACAAGGAAAATGAGAAAGTTTTTGAGGAGAAAAAACCTTTCAAATGTTTCCAGTTGATAGGAAACATTGGTATTTTACCCTTCATGTCTTGGAGCATATAGGAATTTAAACCCATGATATTTTTGATGACGTATGGTCCAATCCAGAGTGCTTCAAACTTTGTATCTATCGACGATTTCTCCTTGGCCTTGTTGCAAAGTAACACCAACTCTCCCTTCTAGAAATTGTTTACAACTGTGCTCTGATCAAAATATCTTTTGACACTCTGATGCCTTTGAGAAGTTTGATTCAGGGATTTGTTTCGTTCTTCTTCCAATTTTAACAACTGGTTGATCCTTCTTTGGATGGGTAAACTCTCTTCTGTATCTTCAGTATTAAACACAAAAGTCAATGCATTGAGTTCGAGGCTAATTGTCATTTTTGCCTCTTTCCCATAAACCAAGGTATACAGGGACATGTCGGTGCTATCCTTTGGAGTTGTTCTGCATGCCCACAATGCATCAGTGAGCTTTAGATGCCAATTCCTTTGGTTTTGGTGAATGGTTTTCTTCAGTATCTGAACAAGTGTTTTATTTGTGGATTTAGTTAGGCCATTGCCTTGTGGATAATAATTCAACGATTGACCCATGATGATTTCATATTCTCCACAAAACTCTGTAAACTTTGAACTTATGAAAATAAAACCATTATTTGTGATAAATTTATCTGGGACACCAAATCTCGACATAATATTATCTTTGAGGAACTTAATTAGCTCTCCAGAATCAACTTTCTTTAATGCTAGTACTTCTGGCCATTTCGTGAAATAATATGTAGCCATGAGAATGCACATATGTCCCTTGCTAGAATTTGGATTAATTGGCCTGACAACATCAAGTCCCCATTGGGAGAATGGTTGTTCTACAATTATGGGCTATAAAGGCATCGCCTATCTCTTCATTTTTCCTGAAAACTGCTGTCATGATACACACTTCCTTATTTTGGCATACAAGTCTCTGAATATTGATGGCCAATGGAATCCAACCCTTATTATCTTGTGGGTGGTGGTAGTAGGTGCAAAGTGTCCATCGCATATTCCTTCATGGAATTCTCTCATTAGTTTTTGGGCTTGATTTTCATCAACACATCTCAATAATATGCCATCATAATTCCTCCTGAACAATATATCAACGATCAACACATATTGATTTTCCTTCATCTTCAATGTTCGTTTCTCCTTGGGGTTCATGGTGACAGGAAATTGCTCGGATCTCAAGTAGAATAAAATGTCTCCGTACCATTCCAAATAAACCAATGGTTCTCCTACTGAAATTGAGATAATTCCATCCATAGAATCATGGATGAGCTCGCATAAACCTTGTCCTTTGATAGCCTTTAAAGGTTTAATCTCAATATCATATTCTTGTATCTTTGCTAGCTAGTTAGCCCATTTTCCTTCTCTCAATTGTTGACTCACAAGCATCTTCACTGGTGATGAGGGAATATAGGAAATAACATGGGAGTTCAATATGTACGTCCAAAAGTGCACTACCACTTTTAGAAGAGACAAGGCTTTCTTTTCCAGTTTTGAATACCTTAATTCGTAATCATGTAGGGTTTTTATCATGAAACATATTGGGAGTTCTTCACCTTTGGTATTCTTCTGAGTAAGAACATATGCAACAACTATATCTGTAGCAAATGAATAGATGATGAAATCCCTTTGAAAATATGAACTAATGAGGATTGGAGCTAAGGTGATTTCTCCTTTGATACTATTCAAGGCCTCTTGAGTAATTGTTGTCCATTCAAACCTCTTCTCCTTTTTCAGCAACAAATTGATCGGCTTTACGATACTTGCATAGTCAGGAACAAACCTCTGCACAAAATTGATCTTGTAGAAAAATGATTGTACTCCCTTCTTGTATGTCGGGGGGTTGGGCTCATTTATTTCTTTAACTCTTTCCAGACCTATGTAAATCCCTTCCTTGCACATAATGTGGCCCAACAATTTACCTTCAGTTATAGCGAACAATCATTTCTTTGGATTTAGAGAGACATCCTATAATATACATATTTCAAAAACTTTTGTCAAATGATGGATATGATTACCCCTTGTTTTTGAATGCACCGTCGAGTCATCTTGATAGTCTTCCATAAATTTTCCTATCAACCCGCTAAATGCATGATCCATGGTCCTCTAGAATGTGGCTCCAACATTCTTCAAACCAAAGGGCATTCTAGCATATGCATATGTCTCCCAAGGTGTGATAAATTTCATCTTTTCCCTATCTTCCTCAACCATCAAGACTTGGTTATATCCAGAAAAACCATCCAACATGGATATGTAGGCTGATCCAATGACTTGCTGGAGAAGGAACTCCATATTAGGTAAAGGAAAGTTATCTTTTATGCTTTCTTTTTTAAGATCTCTGAAGTCAACACACATCCGAATTTCCCTGGTATTTTTTCTTACAATCACATGATTTGAAAGCCAGTCAGAGTGTCTAATGGGATAAATTATTCCCTCCTTCTTCAATTTCTCCAATTCAATCTTTACTAGAGGTTTCAGTTTGGGATTCATCATCCTTATTTTTTTCTTTACATGTTTTTCTTCTTCCCTCAAGGGAATGATATGTTAGAATATAGTTTCATCGTAAGCTTTCAAATCATCATAGGTCCAAGCAAAGACATCAATGTATTCTTTAAACAAGGCAACATATTGATCAACTTCCTTAGTGGTGCAATCAACTCCCAAGTTGACATATCTTGGGGAATTGTCAGTTCCAATATTGACTTATTTTTATCTCTTGCGCTTTTCGAATTGAAACTTCTTCAAGGAGATTCTTAGCATGATCATCTTTTGTAAAAAGAGACTCAGACTGTATACAATCTTTGGGGACATCAGACATGTGTTCGTCTCCATCATCAACATCGTTCAACAAAAAATTCTCTAGTTGTTCATTGTTCTCAAACACTTGCAAATGTTCAATGTTATCGGGCACAGATGGTCAAAATGATGTTTATACTTGGAAATACATTTTTATTTGGATATCGTCTGGGTTTGACAATCAGAACACCAAGGCTAATGAATCATCCTTGTGATTCTTGTCTTTTGGAATGAACAAAATGTTGAAGGAACTAAAATATTCCATCAATTTGTTAACTCTTTTGAAGTATAACTTGAGTCTTTCTTTCTTGATTTTATACTTCTGGGTGACTTGATTAATTACCAACTCGGAGTCACCAACCACAATTAGATATCCTATTTTCATTTCTCATGCAAGGATCATTCCTTGAACCAAGGCTTCATGCTCTGCCTCCTTATTAGTGCATGAAAACTCTAATCTAATAGCATGTGGATGCACAATCTTACTTGGACTCATAAGAACAATTCCAACTCCATTCCTAGAGTTTTAACAAGCTCCATGGAATGACATCCTCCAATAGCCTTCGAACAAGCATTCTTGATTCTCCGTGTCTTTCGCTTTCTTTAGGATTTCACTATGTTCCATATCGAGGATAGCATAGTTTCCAATCCCGTCATCTATATAATCCTCCATCAATTCATTTTACTTCCTCTTGAAAGAGAAGGGTTTTCTAGGTTCATGGGGCAATTTAATCATTTCTCCTTCTTTGCCTGGCAACATCATACAAATTCCATCCTTCATTATATATCCCCCAATCATAGATGTCCAATCTCTTCCCAACACAACTCCATATGCTGGAGGAAGGTATACCACAATAATATTGAAAACTATAATGATATGGGGGGGTGCCATAATCCAAGCATAAAAATATTTGATCTCTCCATAAGCCGACACTTTTATAGAATCAATCGCATATATGCTTTAACCAGTTTCACAAAAATTGGTGCAACTCATGCCTAATTCCTCCATGACTGCCAATGGCACAATATTATTTGTCACACTCGTGTCAACTACGAAATCTAGTGCAACATCATGATTTTAAATTGAAATGTAAAAGGGTGGAATGTTACCTCTCAGTTTGGTAGTTGACTGGCTCTAGCTTTGTTTTGGGTTGGTAACAACAACTTCTTCTCTTTCAAATGGATTGTCCAACAATTTCAAAATGTTCTGTCTTTGCTGGGGAATCTTCACCACTTCTATAAAGGGAAAAATTATCCTTAATTTACTTAAGTCCTCTATGGAATTATATGTCATTTGAGTGGATTTTGATGTAAGGTGTTGCTTTTTACTTCCCATGTCATCCCTCACCTTCTCATTTGTTTTTTCTTTTTATTTTTGGTTCTCTTTATCATAATTACCTTTATTTTTTGGTCTATTTACAAATCCTCTTGTCTGGGTGATGTTTTCTTGCGAGTTGGGACCATTGTCTCCCTCTTCATATATATACATGGATGTCTCACATCCGTCCATCTGCACAGTTTCATAGCTTTCATCAGGTGAGTAATAATTCTCTTGCTCAAATTATTTCTCGTCATACACATCATCCGGAACAAATGCATTAGGAGTAGGCTGCCTGGGGACCCTTGGTCTTTGTGGATTATCCGTGTTCTCAAACCTCACTCTGTTTTCTTGGGGAGGGTTCCTTCTTTGCTATGGGATTGGAATTATTGGATTTGCCACATAATTATCTCCCCTTCTTAGTCTGTTTATATCGTTCTGCATTTGCTTGATAGTTCTATTAATCTGTGTAATTTCGATTCTCTGCTTAGTTTCTTGTGCTGCCATAGGGTCAACCTTTACATTAGGTAAGGTTCCCTTGAAAAATCCTCCTCCCATTGTTTGGTTTTGATCCATTCGAGGCTTGAATTCTTCATTCTTTCTTGAACTGCAAACTCCTTGATTATCAATACTTAATCCTCCCAGCTGTCTTTGTTCTTTTCCCAGTATAATTTCAGGGTCGACACCCGTTTCAATCATAATTTCTTGCATCTCCGCGACTTTAGTCATTGCTTCCTCCAAGGTATCCATTTGAGAAGTTCTGATAGCATATTTCACATTCGGGGGCATTGCATTCTTATAACAGCCGAGAATGACAGGGTCATTCGGTATTTTATCTTCTGGAATCTTACTCAAGATTTTATTAAAGATGAGATTAAAATATTGTATCCATTCATTCTTCCTCAAACTAATTTGGGTGAAATCAATGAGAAGGGTATGACACACAATTGGAGGGGTGAACATAGTCATGCACATTTCTTAGAGGTCATTAAATGAGTGAATTGATCTACAGGGTAATGTCGTATACCATTCATATTCTCTTCCTGATAGATTTTGCAGAAACAACCTTACCATAACATTGTCATACTCAACATGGTGAAAATCACAAACATCAAGAAATAAGTGCAGATGCCTCTTTTGCATCGATTGCTCCATCTCCAAAAAATTCCTTTAGGGTGCCCTTAGGGAGAACAGGGAGATCATGTTGCTCACTTATATGATTTAGCAGGGAATATCTTACCCTCCTTCGATTCTCAAATCCTAGGTTTCCTTGATTTCTTGCAACATCTCTTCCACCTCCTTGTCTCTCATCATGATGCTCGTCTCGGAGTTGTTCGTTTCTTTTTGCAATGTCTGGAGAGATTCCACAGATAGGATTTTCACTTCTAAGAATAAAGAGTTTCTTTCTTTTACTTCTGGTAATGGGTTCCTTGTATTCGTCCAACTTCAATCCCAACCTTGTTGTTGTGCTGCGATAACTAGCCTTTTATTTCTTCGGTCTTGTCACTCTTCTCTCCTCTATCTTCGAAGGATTTCTCTTTCTTCTTCTTGGACTAAGATCTACCAGGACCTTTCTAACTCTTCTCGGGTCTCAGCTGTTTTTATTACCAGATTGTATAATTGATGTAAGATACTTCATTGATTATTCAATCCAATTTCCAAGTGGGGCTGATCAGCCTGGGGAAAAGCCATACATTTTTCAAAGTTCTAGATTAGGTTCGAAATTTCAGTTCATTCCCCAATATGGTCGCCAAAAATGTTGACGCTTGAATCCTTTAGGATCGAAACGACAACCTCATGAGGATGTAAATGCCCTTGTGTTTTTATAGAGGTGGTACTCCTCTTTAGATTTTTTTGGGATTTCTATATATTCAAAATGTGGGACTTGACAGAAGTCCATCGTAGTAATTCAAAGAAACATAAATATTGCAAAGGAAATAAAAGGAAAATGTTTTAGTTTTCTTTGAAAATAAATTTCTTGAGAAAGGACCAAGAATCACACACTTCAAACACTTAAAGCAAATAAGTAGAATTTCCTCACATCCATCATAGTTTAAGATAAATATTCCTGATCACATAAATAAAAAGATGATCTGCATACATAAGAGAACTTTAATAGAGTGGACACATGGGCAACTCAAATAAAGATAATGATAAATAAACTTCAAATACTTTATATTATGAAAAAAGGGTTACAAAGCACAATCAAGATTGTTCCCAAAGTGGTTGTCCTGAAATTTCTAAAAAATATATAGTCTGTTACATATTCTTTGAAATTGTAAATGCGTTTGTCTTAAAGACTGGTATTGGGGCTCCTACAGACCATAAAGCAAATAAATACAAGAAATAATCTTTTATAAGAAATACGGTGGGCGGTAGAAGAATCAACAAGACCTGGTAAGAAGAAAAGAGGAGTTATCTGTCTTCAGTTAAACCTTTATAGTGAAAGAGATCGAATAATTGGATGAAAGACTTGATAAAGAAAAAGAAGGATATGATCAACATAAACTTACTATGATGGTCTCTCTCTTTGTTTACTTTCTTGCTAGTGTCCTTTTATCATTTTCATCAACGGTTACAGGAACCGTCTCAACTGCTTCTTTCCCTTCATTGGTCAATTTATCGATAGATTTCTTGAACCATTCTTCGATGTAACTTTTCATTGGTGCCACGTTGATTTCATGTTGGATTTTGATGTTGAACAACTCGCCTCCAAGTCTCTCAGATCAAGGGAAATGCCATGTAATGCTTCTTCAATATCCTGATTTTTCACGGAGTAGTCCACTAGCCAATTGTCTATGTCATCCTCATTATATTCAAGTATGCCATACAACTTTTCAACTGAAAACCCTTTAAATATCTCAACTTGTGTTGACAAAGTGTCCTCGGACACATAATTTTATTAATAAGGAAAAAAGGATTACGATCTGAAGTGAGGACTCATAATCAACTTATATTACTCACTTGAAGAAGGAGTTTGTTTATATAGCTCAACTCTAAACTAAAATCTAGGAGAACAACCAATCACATAATCACATGAGTATGATAGGTTTCCTTTACATAGAAGCTAGGTGTCCTTATCCTAACAA
>JASDQU010276515.1:0-15033 GCA_032191745.1 Picea mariana
CATCACCATCAACCAATCATCACATAGAACCTGATAATGCTTCCTGAGAATTCTTCAATTCTTAGAGTACTCTGATCCTATATATAATATTACTCAATGTATTCTCTAAAACTCCTCCAAGTTTCACTCCTTGAATCCTCCCCCAAAATAAATTATAGAACGAATGGTAGACTTTATTCAATTATGGTCTATTCAGGAGACCGAACTTGTACAGAATGCCCCATGCTCAATATTTAACATCCGATTCTGAAACTCACACAAAAGAAACTATAGTCTGTAATATTTCCAATGAAATTTGTCCCATATCATTTGGATTCTCTATGAAGAAGTTATGACTATTTTACCCGGAACACCTGTTTATTGACTAGCTTCAGGACTGGTCATAAACCCTATCTTCCACAGAGTCAATATCCATAATTATAGCGAATCAAGAGCTGAAATTTTTACCAGAGGTACCTTGATATGTCTTCTCAATACCATAGTGATTTCACCATATGAAACGTTCTAGAAAAAAGGTTATAGAAAAAAATGGTAAGATGACCTGAAAATAACATACCTTAGAACACATCACCAAAACACTTCATCGTCCCTTGAAATCCGGCCTTATTTACTTCTTATTTCCTTTGAAATTCAACTTGTATCAAAATGAATGTATAATTATGTTTATTTATACCATTTATGTCACTTCATTTTAACATTAGGGCCGACCTGACACTTTTTTATTTTGTAATTCTTTTCTTTAATTCTCTTCATGGCCTACATGTACTTCCTTCTTCAATTCACTTTGTCATCTTCAAAAATTCATTTCTCCTCAACTATGAGGATCCACATGATGTTACACATACCACCGGAAAAAACATGATGTATACTATCCATTCATGGGTATTTTATATGCATGTGCATTGTCCTTCATGTCCAAATACCTTTATCAATCTTGGGGTCCAAAACCCATGACTAGGGTTGACATCAATGACAACAACCAATCTTCCAACTCTATCAATAATCACCATGATGACACTCTTTCTTTCATACTTCGCTAACCCTGTGATGAAATCCATGGAAAACTCCTCTGAGCATTGACTTGGGATAGCTAATGGTTGTAAAAGACGTGGGGTATTAATTGTTTCCACCTTATTTATTTGGAAAACCAAACATTCTGCCACAAAACTTTGAACATCAGTTTTAAGGCCATCCCAAAAAAAATCCTTCTTGATCCTATGGTGGGTTTTCAAAAATCCTGAGTGCCTTCCTACCAGAGAGTTGTGCAATTCCAATAGTACCTTTTGTTTGAGTTGGGAGTTCTTACATAAATATAAGCGATATTTTTACCATAGTGAATCATTTTTCCATGTAAATATATATGATGCACTGGAATCCTGTTGCAACCTTTGAATGAGAGTCCACATGTTTTCGTCATTCTTCCATTCATCCCTCGCTTCTATTATCCAATCGGGTTGGATGATAGATATAGAATAGAGAAAGGCCTCAACATCTTCATCCTTTCTTGAGAGTGTATCTGCCACAACATTTTTCTTCCCTTTTTTATAGATGATTTCAAAATCATAACCCAACATCTTGGTCACCCATTTTTGTTGTTATTATGAAGATAGTCTTTGTTCCAAGAAGTATTTAAGACTATCATGATCCATTTTGACCTTGAAGTGCCTACATATTAGGTAAGGGCGCCATTTCGTCAATGCATGTAGTATTTCCATCATTTCCTTCCCATAAATGGGTTTGTGTAAGTCCTTTCCCTTGAGTGGTTGACTTTCAAAAGCAAGGGGCCTTCCTTCTTGCATTAGAACAACACCAATGCCATTTCCCGAGGCATCTCATTCCATAATAAAGGTTTTTTTGAAGTTTGGTGTGGTCAAGATAGGAGCTTTAAACATCGCCTCTTTAATTTGTTCAAAATATAGAGTTGCCTCTGAAGTCCATGAAAATGAATCCCTCCTATTTAATGTCGTTAAGGGTGATGCTATTCTTCCTTAGTTCCAAACAAACTTGCGGTAGTAACCTGTCAAACTCAAAAATCCTCTAAGATTATTCAATGTTTTGGGAATCGGCTTGTCCATCATGGCCTGAATATTTTTAGGGTCTACCTTGACACCTTCATGAGATATAATATGACACAAATATTCTACCTCCTTCACCTCAAAGAAACATTTGGATGGTTTGGCATATTTTTTTTTCTCCTTTAGTAGTTGTAGCACCTTTTCAACATGTCGCACATGATCCTCATAAGACTTGCTATAGATGAGTATATCATCACAAAACAATAACACAAATTTTCGAAGGAAGGACTTGAAAATGGAATTCATCAACCCTTGGAATGTGGAAGGTGCATTCGTAAGGCCAAAAGGCATGACCAAAAATTCATAATGGCCTTCATGAGTTTGGAATGTTTTTTTTGGGATATCTTCTTCCTTCATTCTAATATGATGATACCTTGAACGAAGATCCAACTTTGTGAAATAGATTTCTCCATGTAGTTCATCTAACAATTCATCAATCATGGGAATGGGAAACTTATCTTTAATAGTGATCTTGTTGATCTCTCTATAATATGGACACATACACCATGGGCCCTCTTTCTTGAGTATCATTACCACCATTTCAGAGTAATAACTTTGGATAGGTCTAATAATGTCAGCCTCTAACATTTCTTCAACCATATTCTCAATTTCACTCTTCTAGGCATAAGAGTATATGTAAGGCCTAGTGTTAGGAGGAACACTCCCAGGAATTAGGTGAATAGTATGATAATTATTTCAAGTGGGTGGAAGACCTTTGGGAATATCCTCAAATACTTTGGAATGCTTATCAATGATCCCTTGGAGATCTAGGGGAATAAATGGATTAGATGTTTGAACATCTAGTGAGCATAGTTGTACAATTACACCTTGATGCCCCTTTTTCAATAATTTTTTCATACCATTAGATCTTATCACCTTACTAGGTTTCCCTGTGATACCCCTTAACTCAATTTATTTTCCTTCAATAAAAATTTCATGAAAAGTTCTTGAAAATTAAAATTCATTGTTCCTAATGATTATAACCTTTGGACTCCTAGTACGACATCAGCACCACCCATGGGAATAGCACTCATTGAACTATTCATTACATATTCCTCCATAGTAAGATTGGTCTTATTTCATTTTCTTGAGAAAATTGATAGTTCCTCCATCTGCAATCATTACTTGAACCTCTAGCATTGGATATATAAAGTAATTGAGAGCTTTGTCTAATTTTTAGTGAATGAAATTATGAGTACTACCATAATCAATTAGGACTATTACCTTTTTCTTTTTGATATATCCTTTGATCTTGAGGGTTTGAGGAGTTTTAATTCCAGCCAATGCATAACATGATATCGTGGGATTCAACTCTTTAGAAGAAATCTCTTCTATGTTTTCATCTTGAGATGGTTCTTGTTCTTCTTCTTCTTCTTCTTCCTTTTCACAATATATGTAGAATAATTTCTTCTCACCACACTTATGTCCCTTACTGTACTTTTTGTCACAATTAAAGCATAAACCTTTTTCTTTTCTTTCCTCCAATTGTGGAGGTGTCAACCTTGTAGGTTGAGGTGTTTTAGAAGAAGGAACATTATTCTCTTGATAGATGTTAGGAGTGGTCCTTCTAGTATCCATGGCCATATTTTTACTTCCAACATTTCTTGCCACCCTAAATGCATTCTCCAATGATTTGGGTTCCCAAAAGTGAACCTCATGTTGAATGTTATCCTTTAAATTTCCTATGAATACATAAATCAAGTGATCATTTGGAATATTTGTTACCTTTATATTCAATCTTTGGAAGTTCTCAAGGTGCTTTGCAACTGAACCCTTTTTCTTGATATTTATCAATTGGCTAAAGAATGTATTTCTCCATGTATCCTCATAGTGTGCTATCATTTCTTCCATGAAAATTGTCCAAGTGACAATTGATTTGTGAGAACAAATCCATCAATACCACACAAATTGATTAGGTTCTAAATATAAAGAAGCAATCTGTACTTTTGTGTATGTGGCACATCATGTAGATCAAATAATTTATCCATCTGAAGTATCCATGTGATTGGGTCCTTGCCATCAAACTTCCTCATATTGATCTTAGGAAAGTGGTTGGTCTTCAACCCAAAGTTGGAGTTTCTCAATTCTTGATTCATTTTCCTTGTGTCCACATCATGAATTTCATGGGATACATTTTCAGTTTCAGGTGTCCTCTCTATTAGAAAATTTCTCAATCCTTCCATCATATCCCGTTTTAAACCATCCATCCTAGCATCCATTATTTCCTCCAACTTAGCTTCAGTTGAATCCATCATCCCTTTTATTTCATCTTGTGTTACTGTCTCCTTTTGCAAATCATTTATGTCCCTGAGCATTTCTTCACCTTCATCAAGATTCCAAGTAGGACTGTCTGGAGGCTTATTTGGTGTATAAGTTCCCTTTTTTGGTGGCATGATGGCAAAGTATCATTTATAAACCTTGATTTCGAGGTGGTTTTTCTAGATGATTTGTATTCAATTGTATCTCCAAAGTTTTGGCCCTTTTGGGTCTGAAAAAATTATTTTTGTAGTTCTCTAATACATCTTCTCTGGAGTTCCATAGGTCTAATCAAAATTGGATGTGCCAAGTGGAAGTTATAGTAACTTCTCCACACCTTGCTGATTTTTGTCTCTTCCAGGAGAGCATACTTGTAAAGCGTGCCACGATCACAATATATGATATTTGATTCTAAAACTTGTACCAAAAATACTACAGATTGTCCACTATCCAGTGCAACTGGTCTCAATTAATTTTGATACTCACTGAAGAATATATCATTTTTTTACCCGGAAGACATGTTTGAGACTAGTTAGATACCCTATCTTGCACAGGGTGTATCTACAAATGTAGGATGACCCAGAAACTGAAATTTTTATCACATATACCTTGATAATTTATATGAATAGCCTCTAGGTTTTAGGGTCTAAAACATTACAGAAAATTTTTATAGAAAAAATTATGCGATGATTAAATTCAGGATGATTCTAGAACCCTATCTTACAAAAGCTATATCTCCTAAAGTATAAGGCCTCAGGAGCTAAAATTTGAACCCCACATACCTTTATCCGTATTATAAATATCCTCCAAGGGGTTCCTTCTGAAACATCGTAGAAAAAATGTTATAGGGGAAATTCCAAGGCGTCTCAGATGTAGCAGTGAAACCCCAAGACCTTGAGCTCTGATACCAAATGTTAAGAACCAAATATCAAAATAGAATAAAAAAATCTCTAAATAAGTACTCAACGCCTTGAAAAAGAGTCAATTTCATATAATAAGCCTTTTCAAGGGAGAAAACTCCTTATACAACACATAAATTTCCAAATACAAGATGATTCCAAATGAAAAGGTATCCTTGGTATATATAATAGACTAGGAGGTACAATTACAACTAATTGACCCAAGACGACATAAATAAAATAACATTACTAATGTAATATTACCTAATTAAGGGGTAATGTGCCACTATTTAGGGCTTAACATCCTCCTTCCACCACCATGATTTTTGCATGGGCCTCCTCATGGTGGTAGTGGAGCCTCATGACAAGGATGAAATTGTGCATAAGTAGATGTAGATGGTCGTAGTAGAAGTGAAGATGAAGACCCTAGTGTTATACCTAGAGTCCTGGACATGGAAACCATGGAAGTGTATGGGGGTGGCATCTCAACATGATCATCATGATCCAAAAGAGCATTCTCCAATTGCTCTAAAACCAATACTCCATCCTCAAAATTATCTTCCTCTGGATTGTTGTCCCAACACTTCAATTTTTTATCCATCTTCGCCTCCTCATAGTAATGGAACAACAATTGCAAGTTGTAATGAACAAAAACCAAAATCTATGATTGGTTTACATTCACCCTATTTCTTTTGACGATATGGATGAAACTGTAGGTGTTCCAACACCTATTTGCAAAAGAAGTGTTCACCACCTGTGAAAGCACCTGTGTTTCCAAACATTGAAGCTATGGGGAAACACCACCATGCATGTTCCACCACTCGAGATAATTCAAATTCCCTCAATCTCTAATTGCAAGGTTTGTCCCAAAGGCACCATGGCTAAGGATGTAATGGCTCAATTGTCTCTGTATGTGTCACACTCATACTCGTCTGGGACCATTTTTTCTAATGTTGTCATATAACCATTTTGAACCTTTGGATCTTGGTGTGGTTTTTTCTTGAACACACCACCAGGTGATGGTGATAAAAGCCATGATACATGATAGTATTTAGGCGTTATCACATATGCTAAGACATGTAGTGGAATATTTAGCATTTCCCACTATTTTTCCACCTCTACATGAATATGATTATACAGATTGACATTTCTAGGCTCAACAATGTCTTTAATATGCCACACCATGCTATCCATTTTCTCATACACCTCCCCAATGATTGGACGATCTGAATCTGCAAACTTGATCATGTTATAAATTGGCTTGGTGAATTGCAACACATACTGAACTTGTTGTTGAGTTGAGAAAAAGGTACAAATATCCTCCTTATTCCCATGGTTTATGATATAATCTTGATTGACTTTTATATTAATTAGAAATAATTAGGATAGAAAATGATTAAAAAGTCTTCTCGAAATATCATTAAGTGATATTAGATCAATTCTAAAATTAGGTTAGAATTGTTTGATTTTATTGCAGGAATGGATAAATATTGTTAAACTCAAGATAGATAAGGATATTTTGAAGATGCGCAGACTATTGGAGGTTGAAGAAATTAGGTGCAAAAATGGTTTTGAGGAAGACTGATTCTCTACTTTGTAATATTTTAAATAGTAAAAGTAATCCCAAGGATCTCTCGATCCTCAGGATAGCTTGATTTACCCATATCATTGTAACCTACAGAGGGTAATGAACCATAGAGAGACAGCTAAAATTTTTATCCAAGCATCAAATCTTTGAATTTCTCTGTACAAGCAGTCTTTTGTAAATGTTGTATCAGTTATGGAGTTAATAGAAGATTTTAGCATTTTTACCATTTTTGCATACTGAGTTTCTAGCAACAGTGCTTCTGAAGACCGAGGGTCGATTATGAAGGAGTTATTGTCTCAATTTGTAATTGTATCGATTTGATTTCAGTTGTGTGATTTAAATCTCTTTTGCAATAACTAAGATAAATGCATGAATGTGTTGATTTTTTTATAGATTAGCTATGTTGTTTGATTACAGAAGATAAATTCTCCATTTGAATGTTATCAATTGTTGCTCCAGTTTCCATCGTTGTAGTTTATTGCTTGACAATTCCTCTCATTTTTACATGCATTGTCCCTTTATTAAATTTACAATTGTTGTTCCTTTCACTTAAATTTCACATTTGTTGTTCCTTCTCAATTTACAGTACTTAGTTGTTTCTTTCCAGCAGATTAAATAGTCATTGGTAGATCGGTTCATTAAGCATTTTCATAGATTCAATTAATGTTTCTTAGATATATAAATTCAACAATTTAGTTAATTCCTTTAATTTATAGCATGTTATAGATTAGATTATAATTCTTTTGAGTAAAGATCTTAGTTTCAGAGTCTTAATGAATGTGTGAGGAAGTTGATTGTTGATAAACTCAGATTTTCTTTAACTACACGCTTTAGCCTCTACAACTATCTGCATAGACTTTGCTGATATTATTGAAATAAAAGACGAATCCACGGTTGATAAATTAATTTTAAACTAAGTTTGTTTTAGGACATCTTCAGAGCCCAACATTTTGGCGCCACTATCAGGGAGAATTTTAAAGATAGCATAGATTGTGTCTCTATAGGATGAGGTATTGAAAATGGAAGGTAAGAACCTACGTAGGCAATAAGTAAAATGCTTATTCCAATGCCTACCTTCAACTGATGCATAGAGGTCATATAGGTACTTAGAATTTTGTGTAAAGTGTGTATTACTAAGAAGAAAGAACCTAAAAAACCAAAACCCCCACCAAAAACTACAAAAGCCAAGGGCCCAGTGCCCCTTGGAAGAAGAACTTTCATAGACGACATCATCTGAAAAGATGAATCTCAAGCCTCGGTTGGACCCCAGAAAGTTTCTACCTAAATCCCTCAAGAAACAAATTCACCAACTGCATCCCATGTTGATATTCATAGCAGAACTGAAGGGACTGAAAAAAAAATTCAAAATACAGATATTCCACCTCTCAGCCCTTTAGACGAGGGAAATTCTTTTAATATGGAGGAAGGAGAAGGGGAGACTAGTGGGATTGCTAAAGAAAAAAAATCACCACCACCTGATATTAGATCTCCTGTGATTCTGATAGGAGAAGGTACACCTAAAATCCCAGATAGAGGGATCGTGATCAAATACCCTATGGGACCAGGTAATCAATCACCCCAAATAGAACACCCAGGCCAAGAAATTCCTGAAGATTATTGGCATATTTTCGACCAAATGGCACAACCAAATCAACCGTGAGCCACGAATTCCACTTTAGAATATCCTATAGTTGATCCATTTGCTAATTCCCCCATGAAATCCATCACATTACAGAATATGCCAACCTTTCATGGATTAATCTCAGAGGATCTCGATGCGTTCTTATTTGAATTTGATGTCATGTGTAGAGGTTATGACTACACCTATAAACCCCAAAAACAAAAGTTTTTCCCTTCCACTTTGAAAGGAGAAGCTTTGTGTTGGTTTATGGGATTAGGAGGAGGAACCTTAAATTCATGGGATGAAATGAAAAAAACCTTCCTCATGAAATATTAGGATTACTGTAGAATCAGGGATCTAAAAGATTAAATCTTTCAGATGACTGTAAAAGAAAATGAGACATTAGAAGAATATGTTGAAATATTTCAGTATAACTTGAAAATATCACATTACGACACACTACCAGGTGAGGTACTTAAAGCCACTTTGATAAAAGGAATGAGGGATGAATGGGTAGAAACATTGAATTTAATGGGGAAGGGTGATATCTATCAAGAAAATTATGATAATATTATCCTATTGTGCATCAGGTGCTCACGTGGAAGTACACAGGCCAGGTCAGGAATGCGGGCTCCCCTCACCAAAAATAACAACATTACTAGCGAGGGTGTCACCCAAGATGAAGTTGGTAATCTATTAGAGAATTTCAAAACTGACATTTTGAGTACTCTCACTACACAATTGGATGTTTTTCATGCTAAACAGAAATAGGTAGAAGAAAAATAGTCCTTGGCCATATTTTTCCACCGATGAAGAAAGAAACATGGTCCGAGGGAATGTCCTTCGGATGTGGTTTGGGTTTGTGCTATCTGTGCCAACGACCATGCAACAGAACAATGCCCATCACTCCCATGACTAAAAGTTTCCTTTAAATAAGCAGAAGAGGAAACAAAGACAATATATATGATGGCTTAGCATCGCCAATGGAAAGCTCGTCCCCCATGTATGCTATAAGATCCCTCCTCTTTCTTTTCTGGGTAGTATAATCAACAACAAATTTTGGAAACACATGGAAGGGCCAACCATTTTCTAACCCTACTTGGTAGTCCCAAAAATATCCTACTCCACCCTCGCCAAATAAATCAGTTACAAATCCCACCTGGCCAAATCAATCAGCTACAAATCCCACCTGGCCAAATCAATCATCTGCAAATCCTACCTGGCCTAACTCACAATACCCTACCCCATACTGGAAAAATTCAAGTAATAACCCCTATCCTTCATAGTGGACTAGCACAGCTACCTAAGCCCCCAATTGGAATCAAAACTGGCAGTGCCCCATGGGTATGACCAATCAACCCATGGGGATGGATCCTCAATCTCAGTCCACTTTACAAGCTCCACTCAAATTACCCCAGAACCCTCAACCTCAAATTCACCCTCAATTACCAGCTCAACCCAATCCAAATATGAATAATAAACCAGCTCAGCTTGTACAAATTATTGAGAATTTGGAGGAGGAAATCAACTTTGTAGGGTGAATCAAACTTCGGTTGAGGTCAAGGCGCATAATTTCTCCTGAAGAAAGTAACATTCGCTAAGATCAGGAGAATGAAAATAATATACAGCCAATAATAACACCCTCGACTGTGGTCATAGAGAAAAAAGTGGAACAGGGGGGAACCACAGTCGAGCCACAAAACCCTGATGAGAACGTGATTCCTCCTCCCCCGTTTCCCGAGAGGCTAATAATAGAAAAACCAGTTGTATATCCTAAATTCAATATTGTAGGGGAACTAAAGAATCTCTATGTTAAAATACCACTCCTAAAGTCTCTGCAACACATCCCAATTTATTCAAAGACAATTAAGGAATTATGTGGGAAGAAGCATATCAGGAAAGCCCAAAATCCATCAATTGTTTGTGTGGTAGGATCCTTGTCTGATCTTATTCTGGGCAAGCAGGAGTCAGTCAAGTATACAAACCCAGGGAATCTCGTGGTAACAATGCATATCCAGGGTTGTTCTTTTCCAAATACACTAGTGGATTTCGGGGCAACCATTAATATCCTGACCATCAAGACCTATAATCCTGGGTTTCACCTCCTTCAAACCTACTTCAATTATGTTACAATTGGTTGATAGATAAGTGGTTAAACTAGTTAGCACATTACAAGATATAGCAATTTCGGTCGAATCTTGGGAATATTTAGTTGATTTCCTCATTATCAACCTAAGGAGTGGACTCAATGGACACCCATTGATACTAGGAAGACCATGGCTCGCAACATCATATACATACATAGTATGTCGCACGTGAAACATGAAAATTGCTAGAGGAAGTGCTACAAAGAACCTCATCCTGTATCCTCCAGCTAAACCAAGTCCGCCTATTATACATCAGCAGTTTCCACCACCTAGATATCCAGAAAAGGATCTATGATCTCCTCTCACATTGGAAGAAGCTCTCAGAATCAAGAACCAACTAGAAGATGATGTGATCAGTAGCTTCATTAACAACCCAACCATTATAATAAACCCAACATGCCTTATGTTAAAAGTTGTGTTAGATAATGAAGCACATGGAGATCCTTTGGAAGAATTGATGTTACAATAGATCCCCACTATTGTTGTTCATAACAGCATATCAATTGAAATTTCACCAGAGAGGTTTTTGAATATTAATGCTAATTTAAATGAGAAACAACAACAAAAATTGATTCAGATCCTTTCTAAATATCAGCAGGCTTTTACTTGGGAGAAGGGCATCGATCCCCAAATCTGTACACATCATATCTATATTGAGAAAGATGCCCGACCCATCCTATAGCCCCAATGAAGATTGAACCCTCATCTCAGGGATGTTGTTAAAAAAGAGTTACAGAAACTGTTGGATGTAGATTTTATATATCCTATTTTAGATAGTCAGTGGGTTTCCCCACTAGTAATCGTCCCCGAGAAGAATGGGAAATTGCGGATTTGTGTAGACTACAGAGAACTCAATAAACCTACCCAGAATGACCACTTTCCCTTACCTTTTATTGATCAATTCCTTGACACTTTAGCAGGGAAATAATTATTTTCCTTCTTAGATGGCTTTAGTGGTTATAATCAGATCCATATTTTTCCGAAAGACCAGGATAAAACTACATTTACATGTCCCTGGGGTACCTTTTCATATAGAGTATTTCCCTTTAGATTATGTAATGCTCCAATCACATTCCAGAGAGACATTCTGAGCATATTTTCTGATCTGATTAATGAAGGACTTGAAGTTTACATGGATGATTTCACCCCTTATGGCACTGATTTTGATCAAGCTCTAAGCAATTTCGAGAAGTTACTGGAACGATGCATTGCTATCAGGCTATTTTTGAGTCATGATAAATGTCATATTATGATGATCAAAGGTGTGGTACTAGGACACTATGTTTCTGTAGATGGAATCAATGTAGACCCAACAAAAATAGAGGTAATCCTTAATCTGCCTACACCTCGTACACAAACTAAGGTACGTAGTTTTCTTGGCGCTAGAGGATACTATCGCAGATTCATAGAAAAAAATTCAAGAACAGTTGCACCTTTACATTATTTAACTGGTAATGTGGAATTTCAGTGGTCTGACAAGTGTGATGTTGCATTTGTAGGACTTAAAAGGCTGGTTTCAACAACACTGGTTCTCAGAGGACCAAATTAGAAATTTCCATTTCATATTTCCATAGATGCATCAGATATCACCATAGGCATTGTCCTTGCACAGGAAGAAGACAAGAAATCTTATGTTATTTATTTTATTAGAAAAAATCTTACTCCCGTTGAATTAAATTATACAGTAACAGAAAAAGAATTTTTAGCCATTATACATGTTATTAATAAATTCTTCCAATATATAACAGGCTATCCAATTATACTATATACCAATCATTCTACTATTAAATATTTATCTAACAAACCGATTACAAATGGATGGGTCACCAGGTGATTATTACTATTGCAGGAATTCAACATCACCATCAAGGATCGACCCAGAAGAGGGAATCTCATTGCAGATTTCTTATCTCACATACCCAAAACAGACGACTCTTTGACAGTTGAAGACCAATTTCTAGATGAACACTTGTTCATTGCCACTATTAAGACACCTTGGTATGTTGATGTGGTGAATTACCTGACAGCGGGGAAACTACCAGCACACTTATCATCAAGAGAAAAGAAACCGATCGTCAAGCGCAGTGCACGGTTCACCTGGATTGGTGGATATTTGTTCCACATAGGGGCTGACCTCCAGATCCGAAGATGTGTAAGGGATGATGAAATTTATGATGTTTTGAAATTAGTTCATAATGAGTCCTATGGCAGACACTTTGCAGACCATAAAACTGGGCATAAGATTTTACATATGGGCTACTATTGGCCCTCAATATTCAAAGACGCAGAGAAATATGTCCAGACCTGCGACAATTTTCAAAGGATGGGTCAGCCAGGCCAAGCTGATGAAATTTCCCTGCAAACACAAGTAGTCGTAGAACCTTTTGAGACATTGGAATTGGATTTTTTTGGCCCCTTTAACCCAAAATCAAACCAGAAGGCTTATAACCTAGTTGCAGCAGACTATACGACCAAATGGGTAGAGGCAATATCCTTGTCAAACACAACGAAGGAAGAAATAATTAATTTTCTCTTCGAATTATTTGTATGCTATGGATTACTCAGGGAAGTAATAACTGACAGAGGGTCACAATTTACAGCCCATAAAATCACAGGTACCCTGTAGAATTATCATATTAAACATAGAGTTACTTCTCCCTACCACCCACAGGAAAACAGACAAGTATAAATCACCAATAAAGTCTTGGAGGAAATTTTGACAAAAATAGTCTCAACATATCATCAAAATTCGACAGCCGAGCTTCCAAATGCCTTATGGGCCTATCGCACGACATGGCATAACACTAGTGGCTACTCTCCTTAGCATCTAGTATATGGAAAAGAACCTATATTTCCCATTGAATTTGATATCAAGACTCTAAGGATGGCCTAGGAAATTAGACTGGATCTTGCAGAGGCACATAAACAATGCTTAGAGCAACTCAATGAGTTATATGAATCACGCATGTTCTCCCTACATCGCATCGATGTTATTCAACAACAGAGAGCTAGTTGGCACAATAAACATATCAAGAAGAAATCCTTCCAGAAAGGTGATTGGGCGCTTCTCTATGATTCAAGATTTCAGGATTTCCCTGGAAAATTACAGACAATGTGGCTAGGACCGTATGAAATCAATTAATTTCATGATAACGACACTGTCACCTTAGTTACCATCGACGGCTCTAGTTCTCCTTTTCTGATAAATGGACATTGGTTACGACTCTACCATCAACCTCTTTCAAAAGAATCATTTTTCCAAGAAGTAAGTAAGGACCCTACTGTTCAGATTTTAGCTGGCTAGGAAGGTAACCCAACAGCCTCAACTTCATAAAATGATGATTTTTATCAGCACTGTACATATTGTATATAGATTTATTTACAAATTTGATTGATTTTTTCATTTTTAGTTTTTAGGAAAGTCACTTGAGAGAATAAGAACTAGAAAAGATAATTGTAATGAATACAATTAGCACTCTTTTCTGTTCCTTGCTCCTATCTCACCTTGAAAAATCCATCAGATATAAACCTTGTTTTCACAGAAGATGAATATGTCATGTGCCACAACAAAAATTGGGCAACTGTAATAAATGCATGATACTAATAAACCATCCAATACTTCGATTATTGAATAAACCTACCCATAAACATTGAATGAATTTAGTTGATGACTAATTAATCCTAGATTCACTAAAACAAAAATGTTTGTGGGAGGTTTCCAATCACTTAACCAGATGGTAAAAATTTAAACATCATCGTTTCCATTCATTCAAAATGAAACAATCTATTTCCCTTCATATGATTGTTGTCCCCTACATGTATGGTTGTCATTCATTTCAATGGGACAACTGTTGTTTCCTTTGCACGATTGTTGTTTCCTTCACATATGGTTGTAGTTCATTTGAACTGGACAATTGTTGTTTCCTTTGCACAATTGTTGTTCCCTTCGTGGGTAGTATCATCCATTTGAAGTAACGACTGTCGTTCCCTTTTTTACAATTGTTGTTCCCTTTATAGTGATTTTCGTTACTTTTCGGATAGCGTTGTTCATTCGAAAGGAACAATTGTTGTTCCTTCTACGTTTTTTTTATTGATGTTCCTTTTTCTCAAAAGTCACGATTCTTTTTGAACAAGCATGCCATTATTAGGTTAGCCACTCCTTTAGGTATGAACTTCACTAATTAATTTTCACCAGCATCATTCCTAATTATCATAGTAACTATTTTTCATTTTTGTGGACTATCTAGCATACCTTATCGAATTGTTTTTGGATTAATTTCTCCAAATTAATTTAAATATTGTTCATAATCCTTAACCACCATAACTTGCTTCTTTCCCCTATATATACATATACTTGAATGATAATTTTCCTTCATATCACAATAAGGAGTCTAAAGAAAATTTTACTTGGCATCCTTACAGTTCTTACACCATCTGTCACTCTTAA
>JASDQU010276516.1:0-10432 GCA_032191745.1 Picea mariana
ATTTAAGTGTTTGTTCATCCATTAATGGAGGTGGAGGTAATGAGAGTCATCCTGTACCCTTACCCAACCTAGACACTCCACATCACTGTTGTCACATGGTACATCTCCTCGGCATACCCACCACATTCAATAGGCACGGGGTTTTTGTTTTAGGGTAACCGCATGACTCATTTTAATTCTTGGTGCAAAAATTGC
Organism: Picea mariana; assembly: GCA_032191745.1. NCBI lineage: Eukaryota > Viridiplantae > Streptophyta > Pinopsida > Pinales > Pinaceae > Picea > Picea mariana. The sequence goes on from JASDQU010276516.1 coordinate 196, forward strand.
TCTGAGTTATACTACTGCATCTTACTTATGTTTCTCGACCTTACTGTACACGGGGCATGGCAGCTTGGAATGTCTCTCATTTTTCCCTGTTCGGTAAGTGTTTATCCTGACATAATGATTTCCTCGGTTTACTGTAGGTTTTCTATGTCTTTCTCGACTTCTATTTCAGTACTATCCTATTTCTTGCCCGTAGGCCCTTCCTTCTCCCCTCCTGCACTTGTCATTCCTTTGTTACCAGTCCAAGATTATTCTTCGTCGGAAAGAAATCGTATGTTTAACTGTGTTAGGGCCTTAAACACATCTGTGTGTCAAACCTAATTCTTTTATAATACTGGTATTTCTCTGGTAAGTTATTTTTGTCCGGGTTGTGAAGAGAAAGGGGTTCATCTATCCCTGTTCTCCCAATACTCCTCGACAACTCATAGGACTGTGTTTTTCTTTATTTGATCGTCTCCCCGAAAGATTAGTGGTTGGCCAAACGCTTGCGCGGTATTATTCACTGGCTGTGGTTAAAGATGTTTGGGTTATGTTTTGTGTGGCCCCTTGCTCTTTCTGAGCGCCTTACAAGGGCATGCGCATTTGGGGTTTCGGCATCGTATTGACTCTGTGTTTCCTTTAATTTATTTGTAGAGTGTTAGATAGAACATTGGTTCTGTTCTATTGTTTTCTTTAAATTGTTGTAATCTATTTCTTGTATTTTAAACTTAATATGCCCATTATTCGGATTCCAGTATTCGTGTAATGGCTATTTTATTCAAATATTATTTCGTTCATTCGTTGATTCTTATGCTAATGATGGGCCCCTTTGGTTTTTGTGAGGGTACCCATCAGGGAGACTAGGGCTCCTCTCCCCCTTTCTGGTCTGGAGAAGTTCACGGCTCCTGGCAATGGAGAAGGGTGTTGTATCCCTCCACTTAAGTTGAGTATTACTTTGGCATGCTTTCTTTCCTAAGGTTAATCATTTTCTTTTGTTTACTTTATTTGTATTTCTGGTTGAAAAAAATCTTAAGGACGTTTCATTGCAACTGTATGCAGGGGTTTCGACCATGCAAGGATGCACATACATGGATCTCACCCCTTAATAGGTACTCGGGTTCCACTTTTCCCCTATCGGATAGGCTTAGACAGATGGTGATAGAAGAATTCAACTATAGAATCAACTCTGTGATTGGTTCGCTGTGTATTAGCTTATAACTTCGTTACTCCTTCTCACAGTCGAATTCTGAGAAATCAACTTAATTTTTTTTTTATATATAATTACTCAAGGATCAAATCTATTTCTTACTATGATTTGTATTAAGCATTATTCGAAGGAAGAATATGATTGATTTCCTTTTTATATACCGAACTGTTTTCTCGACACTTCTGAAATGAAGAGAATTTAAGAATGGTATTTTATTTCCGTCCCTTGTAACCTTATTCAATTCGGTTTTGACATCATAGATATTCGGCATACCTATAAGAGTGTTGATAATAAAGAAAACACTTATGTTTCTCTTGTGATATTTTATCCTGGATCTATAGTAGTCTGGACCGATCTTTCTTTGTGTTCAATCCGAGGGTACTCCAATTTTCTGGAACTAAATACCCTATTTACAAATTGTGAGAAAGTCTGAATTAATCGTTTTTCTCTGTTTTCTTGTCAAAATGGTGTAGCCGGAAGCTACGCCTTATGTATTAAGAAGAACCTGAGTTTTATCAGTGTAATGTGGGTTATGATACTGTGTTTTGATTCTGGCATATTCCTTTATAAGTGTATGCTACTAATTCTATGCCATTCGTTATAATAATTATTGAATGAACATTTGCATATGTATCCCTAACCATAATTGTAAGGGTATTTGATACTTCATAAATCCCTAAATACTTTTATGGATTTAAATCTATACCGTTACAAGGAAAATAAAACCTCTGAAATTTTCTCAGTTCCTACAAAAGTTTACACAGTTTGAAAGTCCACTACAAGAATAAATTCCTTTTTTTTTTTTAAATTGTATGACTCATGATGATCTCTTGACTGGTAGAGGTGTTAGCAAGACTTGAAGTTTCGGAAAATATGAGATGAATTTAGTTGTTTTCGGAAGAAATAGATTTATCTTAGTTTCAACTAAGACCCAGTAATTGTAACTTTGTAACATATATACAGATTTGCTCAACTCCTAATTAGTCATGGATAAGTCTTCCTAATAATATAGTTACAGACATAAACGTATTCATGTAGATAGATCTGTTCTTCCAGTTCAGGTGTGCGCAAGTATCTCTACTTAGATTTTAACTTTTGACTGTGAACTTCATACCGACGGATATATATCACCCATGGAAATTATTCAACTTAATCCAACAGATGCATAATATCAGATATCTAAAATAATTCAAAACAAAGGAGGAGATTAACATATCTGAACCAAATTTGCAGGAAGGCAAAGGGAACAATCACGTTCCTCCCAACCGTAGAATAGGGCAGCCAATGTCACTTGCTCGATTCACCCCCTAACCTGACCATGAATCCATGAGGGTGAACTTGGAAAATCCTCCTCAGCAATGTCCTTCAATTTCAATAGGTCCTTTCCTGCCTCACACTCATTCAGTAGTGTTCATAACTGCAAGGAAAAAAATCAATAGTCTCCTTTCCTAGCATACTTGGCAGCGTCCTGCCTCCTCACATATGCCATTTATAAATTTTCCCATGTCTTTTCCCTCCCTTGGGAATTTTTGCAGCTTTCTAAATCCTTGATTTTCAGGGGCTGCCAATGGCCAAATCATTGATTTGCCAGTTGTAACAATCAGCCTAGAGGTAGTTCCAACATGTTCCCCACTCATGGAGTCATGGTCAGCTAAATTTAACATGGCTATTCCATTTGTCCTCCTGCAATCAATATAAATTATTTTGTTTTCATACATGTGTCATAGTCAAATAGGTAGTTGGGTCAAGTCAGGTCTCTGCCCAATAGTCATAATAATTAATTACAATTATCAAATTCAAAATTCAGAATTGCCATAAATGGCAAAAAAATTCCAAATTTGAATTTACTAAAAACAGAATAAATTTCGAACGAATTTTAAATTTCAAAATATTTTATTTTTGGGGATGTCACAATATCCATGGTAGCAAACATGAAAAGTTATACGTGTTCAAGAAGTCTTCTTCGAAGAGAAGCCTTAAAATATCCCTGGTTGTCCATTCACATCCGTGATCCTATGATGAAAGGAAAAAGTGAAATCTTTAGGGCACAGAATCTATAAGAAACTCCATGGACCCAAGACCTAAAGAAAAACATGAAGAAGAATATGAAGATTCCAAGAAAGAAGAGAAGCCAAAACAACCAGTCATTGTATTAAGAATCACAAGATTACCAGCTTGATGTGAACTCACTAAAAGAAATCAAGTAGAGGAACTGAAAGTTGTGGTGAAGAACAATGTATATATGCAAGCATTACAAGATCCATAACTAGGGGTTCTCCCAGATAGAGGGAGAAGACTATGATGATCACTTGTTCCAGTAAACCAGACATGCCTCTACTTGAGTCATTATATCATCTGCAATATCCATGGGTTGGATTTCTACATCAAATGAATGCAAAGGATGTTCTCCAGAGAAATTGAATAAAGAGCGTATGAAGAGAAATCTCAAGACTTTGAGGCATACCAGAAAGAGACCCTTGTATGCAGATGGAAGAAAATAACTTGGTGGAGAACCTCCAGTGCATAGCAGAAGCGTGGTGAATATTTCCTATAATAAGATATTGTATCCAGATGATTACTCAGAAGGTCAAATCTCATGATGACAGAAGAAGTGACACATGTATATGTTCTAGTTTTCCAACAATGATATATTTTATTGATTAGAGCTACATGAAGCCTTCAAAGAAGAACAGTTCTCCAGAACGAAGTACATTTGAAATCAAGCATTACATTATCCATGATGAAGTTCAGAAAGGAGAAAGAGGTTCTCCAATGCATATCTCCATAGATGAGAAGATAAACAAGCATCTTGGTAAAGATTATGTCCAAGATAAAAGAGTTTGCGTACTCAAGTTGGAGCTCGTGGAGACGACTTCCTTATTAAAAAAGAAAGAGATGACTCCCAGGTTGGGAGGGAGCACTGATACGTATTGATTTATGGATAGTCATTTTTCAGTTCGAAAAATGGTCCACGATGAGCAGTTTCCTTTCCAGTTCGGAAAGTGGATTGAGATTTCTGATGGACAACGATTTCTCATTGTGGTTAACATGGAAAATGGTCCATATTGTTGATGTATCATAGACAACAACTTCCCATTTTGGTTAACATGGGGAGTGGTCTAGGGAAGTCTCTCTTCTTGAGGGTTACTCAAGAAGACTGGCCCGCCTCGCTGGACATCGATTTCTCATTGTGGTTAACATGAGGAATGGTCCATTTTTGAGGTTGGTACAGGACAGTATTTTCCTCTTGTGGTTAACAAGGTAAATGGTCCAGACAGTCATTCCTTAGGGTTTATACATTCTCTCCAGGGTGCACTTTGATTAGTGTAGGAGGAATGACCTAGGGTGGGGAATGGTTCAGGCTCAACAATTAGGGACAGACATTCCTTAGGGTTTATACATTCTCTCCAGGGTGCACTTTGATTAGTGTAGGAAGAATGGCCTAGGGTGGGGAATGGTCCAGGTTCAGAAGACAGTATAGTTATTCTTCCTTGCTTGATAATAATAGTCCAGATATCTCATTGTTCTACTCTGAGGGAAGATATTCTTTCAGATCTCACATATGTGACTGAAATATTGGCCCAAATGATTCAATTTATATCATAACATTGTTTCTGTGCAGGTTGATATCAGATGATTGTTATGAAGATTGTATGATAGTAGATGTATGCTACTCTGGTGGATGTGTTCCACTATTCGTGACTAAACATTGCTGATCAAGTACTTGTGTGCTACTTGGTGTGGTAGTGTACCACTGCATTGCAGTTATGTACTACTATGGATAGACACAGTTGTGTTCTATTTTGTTTCGATTGCCTTGAAGACTATCAATAGTATTGGAAATGATCATCAATTAGATGGATAATCAAAGGACAAATATTTCCCAGATGGAAAATGGTTTAGAACATTTATTCTTCTAGATTAGAAGAATGGCTCTTGTATCACTCTGTGGAGTGAGCATCATGTCTGATTACTCAGATAGAGTATGGTTTCGAGAGATTATGCAACTGATGACACTGATGATGATGATGGTGCTCACGATCTAGTCATGATCTAGTCTATAAAACTATGTTGATGCTATCAGGTGAATGGTATGTTTTTGTGCTCAAGACCATTACTTGTAATACTTCCCTAGCTAGGAGGGAGTGTTGATATTATGGTAGCTACGTGAGGTATTTATCTCCACATGTAAACCTGACAAGGATAGAATACTCCGGGAAGCAAGAAGAAACCCTAATGAGTTGGCTAATAACCCTAGAAGACTTGTCGGCTCAAGAAGATAATTTATATTAGGTTATTAGCCTCCAAGAGAAGAACTCGACGAGAAATAATAATATATACTAAACAAACAGATACCCAAAATGATAAGTCGGCCTAGGAAGTTAGCCAGAATTAGTATAAATACAAGAGGCCAGTTCTCATTCTGGTAGGCAGTCTCAAAATTGGAGAGAAGCAACTTGTGCGCACTGTAGTGCCCAGTCTTGTGCGCAGGTTTGAGGAGAGTTTCCATTATAGCCGCTGCAGCTAGAGGATCACATTCGGCTTGGACTATCTCTTGTCTAGGGTTTGGAACATCTGATCAACTCTTTTTGGTGCGCTATCCTTGGGGAAAGGTGCACTACCCTTTGTTTGGCTATCTATCCTAGGGTTTGCTTCCAGAGTGATTCTCTGTCAAGGTTAAGGTGCTCGGAGGGTGGCTTTGACCTATGGTTGGGTGACAATAGAGATATTTTCAATGGTAAAATGAGCACATCCATTATATTCTAACACTTTGAACCTTTCATATTTTACTATGTTTGATTTTATAAAAGGAGATTCATCAAACATTGCTCCACCTCGAACTTTGCATTCGAATAACCTTGACCAAATCTGACCAAGTCGGCCAAGTAATCCTTCACCGCATGCCTCTAGGCCCATTTACAATGGAGTTCACCAAGCCTTTTATAGGATTCATTACATGCAATCCATGGACACAATACGATGGGATACCCAAAACACATGGACCCGAAAAACCACCTGCTTTGACCTAAAAACAGATTTAACTCATTAACTCTTTCACTGAGTCAAGGTTAACCCAACATACATGCCCCCCCACATATTCAATCTACCTAAATATATGTCTAGACTTTTCATAGGTGAGTGATAAACCAGGGGTACACATGCCTATCTAGGTATTACAGACATGTGCCCATTTACATGAAATAAATAATTTCTAGAATTCCAAAGTAAATACATTTTTTTATTTATTTCACGGTGACTCAACCATCATTGCCCTATACCTTCTATGCGAACACATGTGGTGAGACAAAATAGACAGACAAAACTTCATCAACCATAGTTGTATCTGAATTTGCTTATATTGTGGAGTCCTCTTTGGATGCTTGTTGTCTTTTCCAACAATCGTTCTTCAGATGCCTAGATTTTCCACAAAACCAACATTTTGCCTTACCCTTACTATCTTTTGACTTAGACCTGACTGTACCTTTATGATCATTCCATCCTTCTATAGATCGACCTCTAACCACCATTGCTTCTGTTGTTGAGGTTTATTTACTGGATGTTTTCCTTATCTCCTTAGACAACAAAGCTGCCACAACATTGTCATAAGAAATGGCATGTTGTGTTAAACCACATAGTTGTGACTAGATGATCCCAAGACTTAGGAAACAAACACAGTAGCGTAATCTCCTTGTCATCATCTTCGAAATTTACTTCCATATTAGTTAATTGACATATCATAGTATTGAAGACAGTTAAGTGATCAATAATTTGCATACCTTCTTTCATCCACAAGCTGTAGAACTCTCTCTTTAAGAAGATTTTGTTTGACAATTTCTTTGTCATAAACAAAATCTCCATTTTGGTCCACAAACCTATTGTTATCATCTCTTCAACGATGTTAAACAACACCTCATCTGCTAGACACAAACGAATAGTACCAAGGGCTCTTGCATCTAGATCCTCTCAGTCCTCGTCTGTCATGCTTGTTGGTTTCTTTGACTTTCCAACCAAGGCCTTTTGCAATCCTTGTTGCACAAGAATATCTCACATCTTGAGCTTCCATAGTGCAAAGCTATTCTTACCACTGAACATTTCCACCTCAAAATTGAAATTCTGCACTTTCTCCATTAACAGAAAAAAACTCCAGAAACCACTGCTTATATAATACCAAGTCATCTTAATATGGAGGAATAATGGTATTTCAAGGTTGAACCCCAAAATATAAACTTTGATTAAAAGGTTTAAAAAAACTTAAAAAACCTTTTATTAAACCACACTTTCACCTCACTTTTTATTAAAACATCCTCCACTCATACTCATTCAATAAAGGTATATTATACCATGGGCATAATAAAAATAATCCACCTCACCTTTTTTCCATATTAAATTAATATCCCACCTTTATTAAAACATCCACTCACGACCTTTATTAAACCATCGAATTTTTCCTTTAATTTTTTACCATCGCACTTTGTTAATAGAAAGCCTGCGACGATTTGCACCCAAATCGTCGCACCTTGTTAAACTAGGACCTGCGATGTTGTCGCATTCAGTGTTCAAACACAACTTTTTGCTGCAGCATCTCCAAAGCCTCTTTTGGTGCTTCCTTTACATCACCCTAGACATCTCCATCATGTCCATCCTCTCCCAGGGGCACTCTTCTGCTCCCTTCCCACCCACTTTTTGGTTCTGGGCGGCTTACTCTTCTTACTCGATCTTATATGGAATCAGATGCTTTTTCAAAAAGCATAACCCTCTGCTGAGCCGGAGTGGCCGGATGAGCGAAGGAGCACATTTCATATTGTTTTAGCAAGGAAGGTTATACCTTCCCCCCTCTCCAGTAGAACCTTGCGTTCTGCCTGCGACGACATCGCGTTGTGTGTTGTGTACGGCCCGAGACGTTTCCACAATTTTTTGAAAATTCTGTAAGTTTGCGTGTTATCGTCACACTGTGCCACAGGGACGACCCGTGATGATTTAATAAAACCCATCCTCGGTTGTCCACTTCCAGTTCACTCGGCTTGGCTCGACTCTTCGATCCAACGACCATATTCTTTTCTCCTTCGCTCTCTACTCCTTCAACTCTGACCTCTGATACCACTTGTTGGGCAACAGAAGCAAACAATAGCACAAAATAAGAGAATAAATGAGCAAGATCAAACACGCATTAAACCAAGCACATCAATCATACACTTGACACAATGATTTATGTGGAAACCCAAATCGCGAAAAAACCACGAGAAATGATTATCGGTCTTCTTCTATTCAAGGGAGAATTACAATAGCCTTCATAGGCATACAACCATCCTCTCTTCACACAATGTACGCGCTTGCACTCGCATTGTACTCTACCTCTATGGGTATGCTCGTATATATAACATCTATCACTGAGTTACACAGACTGACTATGAATAAATCACATAGTTACATGAACAGTTCATAAATAGATTGCATGCATACGCATGTGTATGTGCATCTGCATGTAACCTCATGAGGAAATTGGTTGGAATGTTTCCAACAATTTAGAGGTAATATATATATACTTTTAAAATGGGTATAATTTTTTTCTAGAAAGTATTATATTATCTGTTATGAAAAAGTAAGATAACAGTAAGATTATGTAGACAATATTTTGGAGTTTAATATGTTATGAGAGGAAACCAATCCGGCTCTAGTGCAATTTAGAGTATAAACAACCATGTCGGGTAAACAAATATAACAACTGAAGTTTAGAGGAGCTATAGTTTTTATGAAAAGGTGGTATTATTAAAACTACACTACTATTTAAGGTTTGATCTATGAAACTATAAGAGAAACTATTAAAAGAGCATAAACAACTAGCCTGGAGATGATGCCTCACCATCTGGAAAAAAGTCTTTGTTGCATGATGACAGAGGAATAAGCATGTTCATGTTGATGGTGTCTTGGGTAGAAAGAGTCGATGCAGACCTCAGGAGTGTTGGATGGGCATGCAGAGCTACCAACAAAGAAATTATCTGATCCATTTGTTCAATTTTTGTACCTCAAATCATCCACTTCTGTGAGAGTCTTGAAAAGAAGCTGCAGGTATTCGTCCTTCGAATTGAAATTGCTAGGAGAGTTAACAATGATCGAGGTCTCTGGCATAGAAGGAGAAGGAATGGAGGGACAATTACGAGTATGAGTGTCATCCATGTTGCACCTTGTTAATCATCACTAGAGTGGGGTCAGGATAAGCATCAAACCCCGAATACTTGCCTTCAGCATCGAACTATTCAACTCTACATCCCCAAATGAAATTTGTGTCCTGCATGGATGAATCTCCACTTGGCTCTACAATCTGAGTTGGTAAAACCCAAACTATACTTTCCATTTGGACCAGAGCCAGCAGATGCGAATGCTACAACAAACCAAGTGCAACTTTCCATTGATAAAATGATCACCGTCTTGCTCCAAGGTCATCTCACAATTACACTGCAAAGGGTACAAAGTAATTACTATTGCAACTAAACTATGCATGGAGTAATTCCCCATTTCATCGATGGTATTGTGCACCATATGCATTAACCTCTTCTCATGTTGCGGGATCGTGCCATGGTAAATTCTCAGACCAAGGAGGAGGAATAAAGAGATATCCATGTTCCATTTTGGAGGTTCGAGCCACGCGCTGGCCTTGCCTCCACCAAAATTATTCTTACCCTATTTTAAATATTTTTAATAATTAAGATGTTATAATTTTTGTTAATAATTAAAATGTCATAATTTTTTTAAATAAAGTGTATATAAACAATGGGTATTCAAAATGTAAATGAAAAAATTTAAGTGAAGTATTTTTATCAATGATTAATATGAAGTATATGTTAAAATTAAATTATAAATTTTAACATATATGATATATGTTAAAATTATAAATTTTACAAATGAAAAACATAATTTTTTATAAGATTTTGTTTAGAAACTTAGCAAATGTATAAACTTTTTATTTCAAATATACACTTTTTGATATTTTAAAATGAATTTTCAAAAAAATTACAATCTCCATTAATAAGAATACATGGTATACCATTTTTTTTT
>JASDQU010276519.1:0-14970 GCA_032191745.1 Picea mariana
TCCATCCCAAGCTGGGACTCTTGGTCTGCTTCTTGAGGTGTTTCCAGTTGTTCCTGATGAGAAGGATCAGTGGATGATGCTTCTAAGAATCCTCCTTGGTTTTTGGATGCCTAGATGTCATCTTCACTTTCTTGACAAAGTGTGCATGCATTTGCACTATCATGTTCCAAACCATAACTGGTGAAGTTCCCATGGTCAAAAAATGGTCTTATCACAATCTCATTCATATATCCTTCCCTTGTCTGCACCTTCATGGCTTGCAGCTGCTCTTGCAACCTTTGGTTCTCCTCCTCTGCAACATGCAACAATGTCTTCAATCCAACATCCTCTGCTTGAAGGATTTGGTTGAGATCTTGAAGCTCATAGAACCACAATTGTTTTGGTGATCTTTCCATTCTCAGCTTCAATACCTGCAACTGTTATCAAGCCTACTTTGATACCACTCGATCTGAACCTGGGGGTGATTAGTTTCCAATAATTGTTTGATCATGTCACTCCTTCAAAGGGTCAGTTATAGATCATTTTACTTGAGAGGATTTCAATTAAAGGTATAGTTGAAGTCTTTATAGGCTTGAATCCAAAGTGAATAAAAACCTCTTTTAGCTTCCTTATGTGTTATATGTCATGCTTGCATTTAATATTCTATGTGCAGAAATTCATGGAAAAGCAACCTAAGAACATAATACACATAATATATATGACACTTCCCTTGATAACAGAGTTCACCCGATGTGGGTTACGTCTCCAGGTCATGCTCCAAAGCTTGACTGCTTTATTCTCCTCGCTATAATGATGTCTCTCCTTTACAAGTTGTAAGGCCAAAGTCCCTTTTCAGTGACGACAACAAGAGATCGGAATGTGATCAGGAATGTTTACAAGATTCACAAGTTATCATGCTCATGAGGCATCCATGACGTTGACATGGACATCATTCCCACATACTCAATACAGAAAAAGAGGAAGAATAATAAATGACCCCCATCATCATGGAGCCATAGAATGCCTTAGATCTGTTGCCCAGATCCAATCATATATGCAGCCCATACAAATATCTTGAAACTACGAGATTCTTGACTGCTTCGTTGGCCACTTATCATCCAAGTGCCACAAATTCTCTATCACATATAGCTGATTGGTTTTATGTGTAAGAAGAGAAGAAAAGAATAAATAGAAGGAATAAGTTGATCTTGTTGTCTTGTTGCAACCTTTCCATGCTCCTTCAAACCTATATCAAGCATACTATGCTACAACATTTAATGATAAAACAACATAATGAAAAGCATGCTTACAATGGCTTCTTCAGAATTTATCCTGCTGATCGGAGTCTCTGCTGCCGAAACAGACCTCGCCATTGGATTCACATCGTCGAATTACCCAAAATCGATTATCAAATCATCTCCATGGGACATTGTCACCTTCAGGCCTCCTCTAGACCTCTGCCTCGATCTGTGTGCAAATCCCTGCAATTAATGCACTATCTGCATCGAAATATGTGTCTGGTACGGACTAGGCGCTCTTCTCCTTTGTGCATTAGCAAAAAACACCTTTTAATAATTTCTTTGGGGCAGACTTACCAACAAGAGAAATATCCCAAGTGGTTGGCGGATGCTATATTAAGGTGTCATTGTTGGGGGAGGTCCCGGGGTCAAACCCGTGGGCCTCCCTTTTGGTGCATTGTTAAAACTATTTTCCAAAATTAAAAAATGATGCCAAATTTAGTGAACTGCTGCCGGATATGGTGGAACTGCCACCAAGTTTGGCGAACTGGGGTTGGTCATTGGTCATCCCCCTTTTCAGTTTGAATTTTCGGTTTTTTGGCCCTCCTTAGGAATTTTCCCACTTCCAGGTGGCAACCCATGAATGGGCCATGTGGCGACCATTCATTGGCTGGACTTCGTACACTCATCCACCTATGTGTCCCTGCCATGCGTCGTCTGATGAATGGCGCCAAGTGCCAATCTACGAGAGGACCACGTGGCTGCTCCTGGGTGGTTCCATGTGGTGTCATCTGGGGGTGCCACATGTCACATTTTTATTGGCCAATTTGGCAGCCCAAAGTGCCAAATCAGCATGCCACATGGTGCAAATATCTTTCGATCCGTAACTCTGTTTGACGAACCATTTATGTCGTTGGAAAGCTTACAACGTTCTCTTCGCGATCATGTCTATTTTTCTGAGCTTTGAAGACTTTGAATTTTTTCCCTTTCTCATTTGTCGAGGCCATTCTGAGCCTCTTGGAACACTTCTGAAACTTCTGTGATGTTCCCCGTATCTTTTCGAATCACCAGTAGAACAATAATCTAGGTTTAGAAGTTAATTTCCATGGTTGAAAAGTGAGTAAATGATGAAATAAAGTGAATTTTTTTGCAGCCCTAATGGTTGTATCATTAAATTTATTGCAGCAATGAAATCCTTGGCTAAAAGAGAACACCCTTAGGGCACAAGAAAGCTTATAACATGTATAAAAGATTCCAACTTAAACAGTTTCAATGTCTCGTAATTCAATGTATCCCAATGCAATGATTTTATTTCTCCAATGCAAGATATTAGTGCCTTTAACTATTGGGTTATGGAGTCTTTAAAAATGAAAGAGCTAGTTGTGCTACTTCCTTGGGGGTGTAAATGCTTTTAATCCCCAAGGAAAGCAAGACTAGCTAAGGAAAACCCTAGGAGGGTGTAAACCCTTTTACTCCTCCTAGTATTCCTTTATGAAAAAAATTATTCCAAGACAAATATGATGGGCTTAGTGGGGTTGTATGCCCTTATACTCCCAAAAATATTAGCAAATTAACCTTGTGACCAAGAAAAGAATCAATAACATGAAATATTCCTTACCTAGTCCAAGCATTAACAAGATAAACTCCTTTTAACGAAGAAAATCCACCATAAAAGCAAGAAAAGGCCTCCAAGAAAGATAGTGCCTTACTTCTTCATCCAATAGCCAAACCAATCCATAGCAAGAGATAGTATCAACAGAGATAGGCAAAATTTCCCAAGTAGGGTGCAAATTTCAACCAAGAATCCTCTTCAGGATGGGAGAGTTGTGATGTAAAAATGTAATGAAATGATCTCTATTTATACAAATCCTACTACAAGTGTTTGTCCACTTAATTTTAGGGTAAACCACAAAGTAAGGGGACAACAACCCTGACTTTTCCCCTTTACAATACAAAATTTAATTTTAACCCTAAAATGCACATAAGAAACCCTAAAGAAGCATGACGTCACCCCTTTAGGGCAACGTTTTGGCACCTTTAGCAAATCGTTGAGCTTGGAGATGAAATGTTGGGCATCCAAAGGCCTCCCTCTCAAGGGTTAGGGTCCTCAAGGTGCCCCTCTCCATCCAAATATTCCAAGTTTCAAACAACAACACCACCAGCACAAGCCCTAGCCCTAGGTTGACGTCAACCTCCTCAAAAGTGACGTTTTAGCCTTAAGAGAAAATTGTTGGGTTGGCTAAAGGCTGTGTTATGACCTCCATGGTATCTCCTGTAATGTTCCCCTCCCCTTGACAAGGACAAACGAGGACTAAGTAGTCTAGTCACCCCTCTAGACTATAGTCCAATGGGTAAAAAGGGGCTATGAGGTGCTAAAGGTCATTTAAGGAATTAATATTATTTTATTAAAGTGAATTTTATGAAGAAAAGAAAAGGTTAAGTGACTTAAGTAGAAAATGAATCCACAACCTTAGTAAAAATCATAAAGCAATTCAACTAACAATTAGATCAGGAGGTATAAAAGAGAGAGGATGGTGTCTCACTCCTCATTCATGCTTTTCTCTTATTGTGATTACTTGAGCTATGCATCTTACGTTTTGAGGGTTTTGAGTCAATAAACCCAAGATACCAACAAGAAGGTGAAATATCCCTATGTTCATGGTCCAAGCTTGGTCAAGGAGGTGAAATATTCCTCCATCACCATTCTATCCAATCCGAATCTGTTTCAAAAGTCATTTGTGCAAGCAAGGCGTAGTTATAGAGTTTTTCCAGCAGGCAGGGCACACCAGTGGAGGAAGAAGAATTCAATCTACTTGGAGGAGGCTAGATCTACAGAAAAATCCACTTCAAAAGTGATTGTTGGTCCCATAGCGCCCCTGGAGTTTTATCTTATGTATAACTATTTTATTCTCCAGTTGGACGAATTGGTTGAAGGAAGGCGCACCATTGCTTGAGGAGGCAGTGAGTTGGAAGGGTTTATCAGGGGGTTTTGCTCCAAACTTGTTCTATTTGTTATCGACAACTCCCGATCTACAATTTGGCAGTGTTTCCATAGATTTTGGAGGTCATCTTCAAGGAGGCCGACATATTGGCTTGCTACAGCCAGAGAGGGGCACAACAATACCAAACATGAAGTTTATTGCTCATCAGGGAAAGAAAGTGATCCTATATTTGTCTTCAGTTAGTTGTGGGGGAATCTTGGAATCCCTATTGCTCTATATTATTGTATATGAAGGGTGCATGCATCCTTGGCTTCTCTATCTTATTCTCTTGTACCAGATCTGCAGATCTATCTGTGAAAGATCTGCTTATTATACTAAATAAAGGTCATATCTTGAGAATCTCTAAAATATTTTTGTTGTTTGTCTCTTATCTCTTGTGATCTACTTCATTGTTGTCTTCAATATGCTATAAACACTTCATAAAACACCCAGAGGGAAACTATGGAAGTAAAACCCTGCAAAAACAAACAAACAATATTAGAAAATCACCCACAGTCCCTAGCGAATCTACTTGGGAACATTACATTGCCTCAGGCCTCCAAAATCTAGCTTCATCATCCGATGTGCAGGCCATGGTATCCAACTTGTGGGCTCCAAGCCCCAAGCAATCCCAAGCTAGGCTTCTTCTTCCAAATATGTCCACCAACTAGGTCATGCAAAGAAAATGAATGCGACCTCCAATGATCTCAAGTCAAATGCATCATGATAAGTAAATCAAATCAATAAAACAACCATCTAAGAATGTACATCCAAACCACCTCATCAAAATAAACAAGTGCTCAAAGACCCTATGCAATTTTCCAAGTTTAGGAATGGGAGGGTTGACAAGCGACCTATTGGGTGAATCGTACCTCAAGTTTAGGAGTGTTTCCCAAGTTGACCTCTCTCTAATACATGTGAAAAAAGTGACATGGATGGGGGAAAGACTCTTGGGCTTGGGTTTCATGACATATATGGGACTGTAGTATCTCATTTATGGGTGCCTTTGTAGAGGTTGTGTTGCACCTTAGTTTCCAATGCAACCTTTTTCCAAGCTCATTTATTGCCTTTTGTTCTTTTTTGGTGTTTCCAAGTTGAATCCAAGGTGGGGCTTCTACCTAAGCATGAAAAACAGTGCCCACCTTGACTCTACCTTGGTCACATCATTCTTCCCCAAGTTGAAGTCCTGTGTGGGGCTTCTACCTAAGCATGAAAAATAGTTCCCACATATGCTCTACATTGGTTGGCATTTTCCATTAATTATTTTTCATGGGTTCCATTATTTTCTTACGAGAGACATTTCATTATCCTCAGGATCCTTGGCTGAGAATATAGAAGGTTCATATTTGGATTTTATATTTTTCCATCTACAAGCCTCTGGGCCTTCAACCCCTTCTTCCCATGAAATGAGGGACAATCCCTTCTTGGGTCAGTACATCCAGAAATCCCAAAAGGTAAGGAGATGAGGGGATGAAGAGTGGAAAGTGACAAATATGGTCGGGAATGGCACGATGAATCGTCAAGAAGACATCCTAGTAGAAAACCTATCCCTTAGGGTGACCCACTTACTAGGGTGCAATGTCAACCACCAAAGTATAACAAGGCAAAGAGCATAATTTCCAAGCAAACATTAGATAATAAAAAGTAGTTTAAAATGCAACAAACTCAAATGCCTCAAATATTGAATTGAAACTCACCATAATGCCTAACTTGTACCTCATGGAGCAAGACCCAATGTCTTCTGGAAGCCAGCTGGTGTGGTGGATACCCTCATGATGAATCTAGAACTGTGGTGCTGAGGTGGTCTCTGTCTATGGAAGTGGACATTGTTGGTCAAGTTGTCTCTCGGTACTCCATGTCTGCAACCTGAGGGCCTCGAGACATCATCTCCTTAGTTATCCCTAGAATTGGGGCTAATAGGAGGAACAAGCCTAGATTGGGCTTCCTTGGGGCATGATACCCACATGATGGATAGCATGGAACGCACATTGGATGATGATGACAACCTTTGGAGGCTTGAGAGACACATTAGATGACCTCACCTAACCCTTGCAAGCCTAATGTTTGGCCTTTGGAGGTCAAAACGTCACCTTCAGAGAGTTTGACGTCACCCTAGGGCTAGGGTTTGGTGTGGTGGTGTGGTTGACTTGACCCTTGACACCTTTCAGATGGAGAGAGGCCTTAGCTTGATGGAGGAGACCCTAGCGCAAGAGAGGGAGGCCTTTGGAGGCCCGACGTTTCACCTCCAAGCTACAACGATTTACTAGAAGTGCCAAAACGTCACCCTAGAGAGGGTTGACATCATCTTTAGGGTTTCTTATGTGCAAACTTTAAGTTAAATTTGAATTCAATATTGTAAAGGGGAAAACAAAGGGAAATGTCTACCTTATTTTGTGGTTTACCATAAATTAAGTGGACAAACACTTTTTAGAGGATTTATATAAATAAGAATCATTTCTATTTCATTTTCATCATAGCTCTCCCATTTGGAGAAGACTCCCTGGCTGAAATTTACGCCCTTCTTGGGAAATTTTACTTATCTTTCTTTGATACTTTCTCTTGTGATGGTTTATCTTAGTTATTGGATGAAGAAGTGATGTGATATCTCTTGTGGAGGCTTATTCTTGCATTTGTGGTGGAATTTTCTTGGTTAAGGAGAGTTTATCTTGTTAATGCTTGGACTAGGTAAGGAATCTTTGCTTTGTTATTGCTTCTTTCTTGGTTACAAGGTTAATTTGCTAAGCTCTTGGGGAGTATAAGGGCATACAATCCCACTAAGCCTACCATAATTGTCTTGAATAAATTGTTGTACAAGGGTTACTAGGAGAAGTAAAAGGGCTTACACCCTCCTAGTAGTTCCTTGCTAGTCTTGCTTGCCTTAAGGAGTAAAGGGGTTTACACCCCTAGGGAAGTGGAAAGGCTAGCTCTTTCATTAAAGGACTCCATAACCCAATAGTTCAAGGCACTAATCTCTTGCATTGGTATACATGAAATCACGAGAAATTGAAATTGTTTAAATTGGAACCTTTTCTTGGTGCTTTAGGCTTGCTAAGGCCACTAAGGCGTCTTCTTTGGATAAGGATTTATTATTGTTGTCATAACTTAAAAACTACAGCCATTAGGGCTGCAACAAAATACTTCATAACTTTCAAACTTGCTCATTTTCTAACCGTCAATTTTTGCTAGAAAGCTACCAAATTAATCTACTAGTTGTTGTGCTTCTTTTGGGTGGTTTACTTGCAAGTTTCGATGGTTGGTTTTTTCTGTTGTAGCACTTGTTTTCTACAGCCATAAGGCTGCAATAATATCCCTTCAATACTGGTATCTAACATCCTTTGATTTTTGCTAAAGTCTTGTGCTATCATACTTGAGTTACACTAGTAATTGCTAGTTAGTCTCTTACACATTTTTTGGGACTTTTAGTGACTTGTTTAGCAGCTCTTCTTATCGTTTCATTTCTGATTTATATCATTATATATTGTTTCTAATTGGGACAACAAGCTTCACTTGCTTTTCTATTATTGGGCTTGTATCTTTTGTTTTCTTGTGTCTCAGGCAGGTACAACAATCTTCCGTAGGTACTCAAGCACTTGACAACCATTGACCATCTCTAAGACTTGTTTCCAAGACATTCTCCACTTAGTAGTTTGACTTGTAGGGGTATCATTTCCATAACCTCACTTTCCATCCCTTTTCCCCCTAGGGTCACCCAAGATTCCCCCCTTGTGTTGGATTTATCCTTCACTAAAGCGAGGTGAAAGCTTATCTAAGGTGAGAGCTTATCTAAGGTGACAGTGGGTAGACTCTCCCACAATTATCATCATCTTGTGGATTGGTTCGAGCTTTACCCAACCTACAATTTGTGCGATAACAATGTCAAAGGTGAAGTAGATTGTAGAATGTAAAATTTAAAAATACATTGCAACAACAATAATAGTAGATAATAATTAATAATATTGGATAGAAAATGTTGAAAATAAATGAAAAATGAAAAGATTGTTGAAATTTGAAGCCGAGAAACACACACAATGATCTAACAAGTTGATTTTTTTCTTCAAATTTACACTACCCGTATTCTTTAATATTCAACCTTCTTCTTTACATTATCTTTTTTTTAAATTAAGAATTAATGATTATCTAAAATTAAAACTTTAGAAATGATATATATCTGTTTCTCAACCAAAATATCAAACACCAACATACAAAAGTGATGTCATGATGAGTCCATATTATAACAATGTACATTTTATAATTCAACACTCACAAACAAAAACTATAAAAAAACTCATTTATAAAGAAAAATAAGAAAACAATATGTTATGAATTAAACAATTTACTTCCGTCAATTTTACACCTATACCTAAAATTGATAAACAATTCATCCACATCAACTTTATATCAAGTGTCCTCTTCCAACTATGTGTAAAACCACTTCCAAAAAAATTCAAATTTTTCTTTTTATAGACATATGGTATATCTTTGAGAGCGTCCAATAATGCACATCTCACTATTTCACAAATATTGACTTATTAAATATTTAGTATTGAGTATGCACGTGGAAACTCTACTTCAAAACATGATGCTTTTACATCCAAAATCTCACACCGATAGTGACAAGGAGCACAAAGTCGAGTGCCTCATGCAGGGATGATTTTAAGGATGGAAATTTATTTTAAAATGTAGAAACCTTGGCGAATATTACTAATCCTTAACATTCCAACTATAAAATGTTTGGCAATATTTTTGTAAAAATATTCAAATTTATAAGGATTTTATTTAGTTTGTATAAAATTTTGTCGAATTTTAAGGTAAAATAATTTTATCCTATAGAATTTGGGCGAATCATTTTTGGAATAGCGAATATTTTTTTGGGAAAAACCATGGAAAATTAGCCCATTAGAGAAATTTATCCCCTAAAATCATCCTTGGCCTCATGACACATCAATAAATTAAAAACGAAGTGCCTGTATCAAAGTGGAGAGTGGACATTTATCAGAAGCACCTATTTAACAAGAACCACTTTTTTTCCAAGTGAAAATTTGCTCAAAATTATATTAGAGATATAATTTTCTTTATATACTATCATCCAAGAGTTACTATCTTCATCCTGTGACATGAGGCCATAGTTATTGTCCAAGGAAAATAAGAGAAAACATAACAATAGACTTCACTGAAAATGCTTCAAAGGACAGGACAGACTATAATTTTTTTTTGTTAAGTAAGAAGCATTATATATTAGAGTCCTTCCAGAACCTCTGTGGAGTTCCAAAATACATCAATATTCATACTGAGATTACTTGGACTGCCCCAACAAAGGGGAAACCAGTCCAGCCAGCATAATAGTAAACTAGAAGTGCTAAAAAGTTTTAAGTGAACCAGTCCCCTATAGTAACTAACATAAACTATCATAACTGTAAATAAGACTGCAAGCCTAAATACCTGGCAAGTGGCCCGGCCATGTGTCGTGGAGGTCCTCAGGCCAGGGTTCTTCCTCGATATACGTCACCCCAGCCTCCCAGAGCCTCTCATCTGTCACCTTGTCCATAGCTCCCTCAGCATCTGTCGTTGTATCTAGCAGTTGTCGACTTGCCATGTCTTCCTGCATTGCCACACACCTGGTTTGCTCGAGCCCCTTCTCCACAGAGCGTTGTTCCTTGGCCTCTCCTCCATTGCTTGTTGTGTGGGTCATCTCCTCTGAGGTCGTTCCAGCCGGGTGAGCAAGGAAGGCCTCACGCATGGATGCGAGAAGCTGAAGAAGGGTCTCTATCTTGTCATATGTGGCCTGCAGGCGGAAGTGGAGGTCCTCCACCCCCTGGCAAAGTTCAAACACCAATCCATAGATGAGGTCCAAGATTTCTCAGAGCTGCACCCCATTATAGGATTTATAGGGTAGGTGTTCAGAGGTGCCAGGCCTCCAAGGGGGAGGAGGCGCATCACAAGAGCTCCTTGGAAAATCAAAGGTTGGTGTAAAGTCTGGTGCAGGCGGAGTGGAAGTGCCACTGAGACGCGAGGGTAAGCCTGTCGTCCAAGGGATAATGGCCAGAGATTGAAACTGCGACACCAGCGGCACTGGAGAGGGGGGAGAAGATGGAGCAGGCTGGAGGGGAGGGGAGGAACAGGTGGAGGGTGAGTCGGGAAGCGTGAGTGGAGGCCTGCGAGGTTTCCACGGAGAGCCTCTCCTCGGCCTCCCCCTCGGTCGCGTCATATGGTAATGAAGCCGGTTGTTCGAAGAAGAAAAGTGCACCAGGCAGGAATGGAGGGCACGGAGACTAGTGAGGCCGGCTAAGAGCCAGGAGAGTCGAATCTCATCAGACCAAGACTGCAGAAGGAGGAGTCCTTCGCCACTCGAGCCGAGTCGGGAAATATCCGTCTGTGGCAGAGCCATGTTAAGTCGCTCGTGAGGGGAGGAGAAGTGCATAAGTGCACATTTACGCCGAGAGAGAGCCATATTAATGCTGGAGGGGGGTGGCGATCTGCGGCACGCGCCCATCACGTGGCACCGTGCCTTGCTGGCTGGATCCTTCCTCCTCTGCTTGCCAAGTGTGCCCCAATAACACCCCATCTGGGGGGAGGTCTACCGATCTAGCTTTGCGGATACAATGTTGGAGTACAGGGTGATCAGGCTCCAAGGCTGAGTTGCAGAGAAGTTCTGGTCCACTCCAGTTGGTGCCCAGATTAGCTAGCTCGTCCGCCACTTGATTTTCCTTCCTTCTGATGTGGGCAGGGATGATGGCTTGATTCGGTTGCAATAACTCCGCAATGATCTGAAGGCCATGGGAAAGTCTCCAGCTAGGCGTTAGTCTGTCCGGATGCACTCCATTTAAAATTCTACGCAAGAGGTTGATAATGATTTGTGAGTCCCCCTCGACAATAAGCTTGGTGAACCCGTTTTTGAGGGCTAGGTGCAGTCCTTTAATGAGTCCCCATAATTCTGCTGCATTGTTCATAGAGTGACCAAGGGGGCCGGCACCTATGAACAGGATATGCCCAGTATGATTGCGGAGGACAATCCCATAACCAGCAGCGCCCGGGTTGCCCTTAGAGGCTCCATCAAAGTTGAGTTTGATGAAATCCTCTGGGGGAGGAGACCAGGAGGAGGGGCTTCTAGACTGGGGTGGGCCAGTGGTGGGGGAAACCTAAGGAGAAGGGAGTGGATTCCAAGACTGAAGGATGGGGAGTTCGGAGGGTGTGCCATTCAGATTTGCATCTGACCATTGCTGAAGGTGGATAGTTTCCATGATGTTACGATGGCAGTGATGCCAGCAGTGTTGCTAGGGGAGTGAGTTGCCCTTGAAAATTCTTCTATTCCTTTCTTTCCAGGTCTGCCAAAGAATGAAACCTGGGATAAGTTGCCAAATGTGATTTAGGATGGGGGATTGGAAAGTGCATAATGATTGCCGCTTGATCCCAGATTTGAGCAGTGTAAGGGCAGGTATTGAGGAGATGGTTCATGGTTTCCCCTGCTTCTCCACATAGTATGCAGATTGATGGCCCCACAAAACCACGTTTCGAGAGATTATCCCAGGTCAGGATACTGGAGTGTCGAACTAGCCAGAGGAAGAGGGTTATTTTTGGCCAGTGTTTAAGACTCCAAATTTTATGCCAAACCGTCGCATCCGGGATGGGGTCTATTTGAGTCTTTACCAAGTAGGCTTCCTGCGTACTAAAGGTGCCCTGTGGTAGGTAACCCCACTGAAGGACATCCTCCGCTGCAATTTTTGGAATTTTCCGCTTTGCCATCTCTTCTTGCCAAGGCCCCAAATCCACGTGTGCCTCCAGATTGATGCGTTCCCTATCCAAGTGCCAACCGCGCCAGCTGTCCTCCTGGGGAGTGTCCTGCCAGTAGTCAGCGACTGTTGTCAGGCCTGCTCGTGTAGCTTGGTTGCATATGTCTCGAGCCCATTCCTCAGTGCCCAGGACTGACCATTGTTTCCAAGAATCTTGCTAGAAAAGAGTCGTTTCCCCATTCCTAATTTCCCAGAAAGCATGTCGAGTCACCAGCTGTCTGTTTTGCTTAGCCGCTGTCCAAATTAGGGAGCCAGGGTTATCCCCATTCCACCAGATCAGGTTTTTCTCGGCTACATTTGAGGCGTATTTCTTCCTCCATAGTCTGGCCCAAAGGTCCTTGGGATTTTTTAACCAGCGCCACCAAATTTTGGCACTGAGAACCTTGTTCATGATGAAGGGGTCCCGTAAACCCAGGCCTCCTTGCTCCTTTGGGCGATAGAGTTTGTCCCAACTAACCAGCGCTATTTTTTTCCCTGTGTTGAGACCTTGCCAAATGAAGTTTCTCTGTAAGCCTTTGATAGTTGTGAGGACGAACTTGGGGGCCGCCAGTGCTGAGAAAGAATAGATCGGGAGGGATTGAAGGACAGCTCGGAGGAGAATGAGATGACTGGGAAGGTTTAAGACTCTGTAGGTCCAGGAGGACAGCCGCTTGGTAAAGGAGGCAAGGAGGTGCTCCCAGGAGGAGTTCCAGAGGGCACTATCAATCAAGGGGATTCCAAGGTATTTGGACGGAAGGGAGCTTCGGGTGAAACCCAAGATAGCTGAGATATGTCGTTGGATAGGTGGGGGCGTATTGAAGAAGAAGATTTGGGACTTTTCCTTATTGCATTGCAGGCCCGAGGCGTCTAAGAAGGATTGAAGAATTCCCAGGATAGAGTTGGCCTCGCGGACAGTCGGGTTGCCCATCAAGAGTGTGTCGTCCACAAAATGGCTGTGCGAAATAGGAGGGGAGATGCCATGCCAGGGCAGGCCTGTCAATAGGTTATTTTTGACAGCTGCATGTATCGACCGACTAAGACCTTCGGCCAGAATGATAAAGAGAAAAAGGGAAAGGGGATCTCCCTGTCTAATTCCTCTTGAGGGGGAGAAGGGTCGGGAGGGGACACCATTAATGAGAAGAGAAAAGAAGGTCGAAGAGGTCAGATTCATAATCCAGCTCACCCAGCTCTGATCAAAACCAAAAGCTAAGAGCATTTCTCGCATAAATTCCCAACTTATCTTATCGAAGGCTTTGGAGAGGTCTAATTTGAGAAGCATACCTGGAGTTTTGGTCTTCTGCAGAGAATGAATCACTTCATGTGCTAGAATGACGCTGTCCAGGATTTGTCTGCCCTCAACGTATCCTGATTGTTCCGGGGATATGATTGACGGCAAGATAGGCTTGAGTCTCTGGGCTATCACTTTTGTGAGGAGTTTGTAGATGACATTGCACAGAGCTATAGGCCTAAACTGCTTGGGATGATGTGCCTGCCCCTCTTTGGGAACTAAGGTGATGAAGGTAGCATTGAGAGCCTGGAGGACTTGTCCATTGGCCCTGGAATCTTCCAGAATCTCCTAGACCTCTGTTTTGATCATCGTCCAACAATGATGGAAGAAATCACTGGTGAAGCCATCCAGACCAGGAGCCTTGCCTTTGGGGGTGTTTTGTAGTGCTTCGTCAACTTCCTCGATTGTGATGGGCCGGAGAAGTGCTGAGTTTTGTTCGTGGGTAACCAGGGAGGGCACATGTCGCGTAACTTTATTGATGTCCTCATGCCTATCCGGGAGGGGTTCTGTCAGTAGATTTTGAAAATAGTCTATCAAGGTTGACTCCATATCCTCATGGGAGTGAATGGAATCCCCCTCTTCTGAGATAAGATGCGTGATCCTGTTGGTGTGCCGCCTTTGGATGACTGTTCTGTGAAAGAATTTAGTATTGCGTTCCCCTTCCTTGAGCCACTGGATGCACGATTTCTGCCTCCATAAAATTTCCTCTTGTTGTTTTCTGGCTTCAAGCTGCTGGTTTATTTTTGTTTCCTGGGCCTTTAGCTCACTGGTTAACCCATGCATTATGATTTGGTGCTGGATCTCGCCCATTTGTTCTAACAACTGTTTCTGGGATCCCGTAGCACTTTTTGCTTGCTACGTCCATTGAGGCCTCTGATATTCTAGGAGATGATCTTCATAATGACGGGGGGGAGGAGAGTGGGGGGAAGTTGTCCGAGATCAAGTGGATCTGTCCCGAGTTTACCAAGTAGTTGCCTATTTTCTGTATAAGCTTGTTTGTGGATTTCCTCCCTCTTTTCTTCTCGTCTTTTTGAGATTTAGTTGGGTTTTTGGATTGACTACCCTGGATTCCCAAGACTTTGTTGGCTCGGGCTGAGGACCTGGCGGAGGAGTTGAGAAAGACCTTGTGTACCTTCCTTAGTTTGTCTCTGGGTATGGTGTAAAGTTTTTGCTGCCTGTAAGCATGCTCGAGGTGCTCCAGATCCACCCCTGCGAGATCGTGCTCCTCCAGCTCCATTTCCGTATCCCCGTCCTCTGTCTCCTGTGGATCTTGTGGGTTCTGGGCCTTGTCGGGGAGAGGTGTATCAGAGTACTTGCCTTGCTGGGGCCTTTCAGTTCCTTGGCCTAAGGCATGAAGTTCCGAGATCGGAGGTGGTTCAGTTGGGGTCAAGGAGGTAGTGTGATTTTCTGGTTGTTCTTGCAATGCTGTGAACTTATTGCTAGTAGAGGGATCTTTACTTACCGGGGATGGTTGTTTTCTCCCTCCTTGCCGTCTTTTCCCTGCTGGTTGTGCAAAGCCATCTGTGTCTTTTCCCTCCTTGTCCTTGCCATTATCAGAGTTCCTGCAAGATACCAGATATATAAAATATGCAGAACAGAAACGAAATGCTAGAAATAACAGAATAACAGTAAAATATCCAGCATAATCTTCTCAATACACAGAAACGATATATGAAATAGCAACAGAAATAGCACTTGAACAGAAATAGCACTTGATT
>JASDQU010276526.1:0-14977 GCA_032191745.1 Picea mariana
AGTCATAATTGGCCCTTGATTTGTCACATTGATGTTCTCTAAAAAATGTGTAGTAGAGTCATCAAATAAAATAAAATATAAAAGTGGTTTTCATCCCAAAAAAGAAAACTATTTAGATACCAATCATCACAATCATCCTTGTAATCATACCAAGCATATCTTTCTTGATTATATCTCGTCGAGATGTAAATGCCAATGATCTCTCTGATATATCTCTCCTGGCTCTCCTTCCTTGCAAGAGAATAGTACCAAGAATCACAATCATGCTCAAAAGCATACCAAGCAAATTCTTCTTGAGCATATTCTATCAGAATAGCTGGATAAATCTGAAGGTGTTCCCTTATTATATCACCAAGATCTTTTAGGGACGTTGGAAATTTTGTAGAGGCTAGAGTGAATCACATATCCATTGGAAAAACCTCATATAATATACCATAATAAATATCCCAAAATACTCTATCGAATTACACTAATCTGGTAGCAATCTGAGCACTCTATCAAAAGTATGAGCTCTGCAGTCCCGTCGTTGTTATGAAACCCCCCCAAAAATGGTTGATTTTAAATCAGTGATATCTTCACTTACAAAACTCCGATTTGGATGATTGTTTTTTGAAATTGGGTAAAATTGTGATAGGAACTCAGATCTATAATTATTTTGGGAAAATTCAGCCCCAGGTGTTATAGAAAGTAAATCGTGCGGCCATCTGGACACGAAAAATCATGAAAATTGAATATTTTAAAATGTCAGTAACTCCACTTCTCGAAATCTTATTTAGACGATTTTTTTTTTTTAACTTGGTTTTTTTCTAGAGAGGAACTAATATATACAAAGAGTTTCTACAAATTTCACATAAAAACTACAATATTTCTCTAGAATGTCTTGACCCTCTTTTTCTTCTTGGATAGGAGAGAAAATAGTTAAAGAGAAGGATTGTGATAAAAATTTACATCGATATATAGTGCAAAAAATTATCAAGAATTTTAGACTGTATGAGATAATGAGATACTAGCCTCATTTTAGATGTAATGTTAATTTCACATTCCATAAATTTTCATATAACCATAAAAAATATATCGGTTACATTTTTTAAGATTGTAGAAGACGTAAAATGACAAGTGATCAAAAAATGTAATCCAGTCCCACCCATGAAACAACTTTTGTAGACTGTGTCTGGTTCTGAAATTTTCTCCCTTCTAGATGGGTTTTCAAGTCACAACTAGGTTCTAGTTTCAGAAGAAGACCGATTGAAAAATCCCTTCTGAACCAAGTGGGGAACTTTTGCTTATAAGCACACGCCCTTTGGGTTGATCAATGCAGGAGAAACCTTCCAAAGGGCCATGGACGTAGCTTTTCGGGGATTGATTAACAGATGTGTAGTAGTATACTTGGACAACGTGACTATGTATTCAAAGAACAAAAAATACCACATCCAATATCTAACCCATATTTTCTAAAGGTGTAGGAAATATAGAATATATTTAAACCCTAAGAAAACTATCCTTGGTGTCGAGGAAGGGAAATTACTAGGTCATATTATATCTCAAGTAGGAATTTACATAGATCCAAAATGAATAAAGGCAATAACTCAGCTTCCCTTACCCCACAACAAAAAAGGATATGAAATCCTTCTTTGGGAAAATTAATCTTGTGAGGATGTTCACGCCCGATTTCGCTGAAAATATCAAACCCTTACAAAAAATTATTCACAAGGATGTTGATTTTAAGTGGGATGACGAGCAAAAAGATGATTTCAACAATATCAATACTACAATATCTCAAGCTCTGGTGCTGCGAAGTCCCAAATTTAGTAAAGATTTTTTCCTCTATACTTTCCCCTTTGACCAATCCTTACCTGCAGTTTTGACCCAGAAGGATGATGATAACAATGAGGCACCAATATCATTCATGAGCACTAATCTCCAAGGGACCGATTTGAATTACCCTGCTATAGAAAAACAGACTTATGATGTGTACAAAGAAGTAAAATATTTCAGATCTTACATCCTAAAAAATCACACCAAAGTCATCGTGCCTCATCCCGTAGTCCGATCCTTATCCACTCAACAGGAGATGGGGGAGAGAAGAGGAAATTGGATGGCAGTTGTCAAGTAATTTGATCTAGATATAAAACCTACCAAACTAGTGAAGGGACAAGGATTGTGTAAACTGGTTGTAGAAGCCCAAGACAGAATAAATGAAGACCTCGGGTGGGGAAATGAATTAGCATTATGGTGTAGTGAAGATTTTTACATTCCCCCAGGGAAAGAATCTTGGTATGGAAAACTATTTTACCTCCTACATCATGGGACTTACCTAGAAAACCTAAACCCAAAGGAAAGGAGAGCTCTCATACTAAAATATGCACAATATCACTTCATAAATTCAATACTTTTCCATGTAAATTATGATGGGGTACTCTTGATATGTATTGAACGTGAAGATGCAGAAAAGGTTCTAAGGGAGCTCCATGATGGTCCTACAGGTAGACACTTTGTAGGGAATAAAACTGCTCACAACATATTAAGACTCGGTTATTACTGGCCTACTCTATTTAGGGATGCTCATACATATGCTAGAAATTGTAAAACTTGTCAAATGAGAGCGGGGAGAGAGAAGAGAGTAGTTTTCCCACTCCAACCAGTGACCATATCCAGACCATTTGAGTAATGGGGGTTGGACATCATTGGGGATTTACCCTAAGTTCTTCAAAACAACATAAATACATACTGACTACTGCAGATTATTTTACGAAATGGGTAGAGGCCATCCCTCTGATTCACGTGAATGAAAAGGTTGTAATCCAATTCATAGAACAACAACTTATCACAAGGTTTGGGATGCCCTCCATTCTTATGTTTGATAATGCAACTTATTTTTCTTCCACTCTATTAACATAGTTTTCTCTAGACAAAGGAATCATAATCAGATACTTTGCAAACTACTATCCATAAGGAAATGGGGTGGTAGAAACAACCAATAAGAACCTAGTGAGGATCTTGAAGAAAACAGTTGCAAACAATCAGAGGAATTGGCATAGCTCACTTCATAATTCCTTATGGGCAGACAAAGTAACACCCAAGAAAGATATAGGGAACTCCCCATACTTTCTAGTATATAGAAAAGAAGCCATTCTCCCAAATGGGTTATATCTTCCATCCCTTCAACTTGCTTAGGGTTCAAGAGGACAACACTCATTAGTTATTCAACAAAGAATTGATACCCTCCTCATGCTGGAAGAGGAAAGGGAGAAAGAAAAATCAAAGTTCATCGCTCATTAACAGATAGTTGAAATATGTTTTGACAAACATAAGGCCAAAGAGAATAATTTTGATATAGGAGACTTAGTCCTAAAATGGGATAGAGCAAGTGAACCTAAGGGAAAACATTCAAAGTTCTAGATTCTATGGCTCAGACCTTTTTAGGTATCCGATAAAATTGTGGCAGGCACGTATCGGTTGCAAAATATGAGGAGGGAACCCGACACCCTCCCGGTAAATGGAAAAGACCTAAAACAATATTTCAGTTTAAAAAAAAATGTGTCATGTTATTTTCTTATTAGAATAAGTGTGTAGGTGTAAGTTAGACTGATTGTAGAGTCTTTTTATTCCTTCATTTTCTTTCATTTGGTATTTTCTTGTAATAAAGTTGTGTTCCACAAAGCATTGGTTGACCCAAATCAATATGGTGTAGCAATATCTGCTCCTAACTCATGCTTACGTGCAACATAAGAAATGTTGGGTAATTGCATTTTTTCTTCAAAGAGTTCTATATCTTGTCTTTGCAAACAAATGACCTTAGTGAGTGATGAAGTGTCCACCTGGTGGTTTGGTAAATCCTAAAGGGAAATATGGAAAGTTGGAAAGGACCACGTGTACCTCTAGACAGAGCTAGGAGGAATTTCACATTAACCATTTCATCTTGCAGATAATAGACGTCCTCCTCTCTCGCTCGCTCAGGGCATCTCCACTAGAAATAAAATCAAATATATTAAATGAGTGTAAAGTAGGAGAGGGTAGGCAGATAACTCCGCCAGGGCTATGGATGCCCACTCGAAGCAGAGCAAGTTCTATGACATCGGGGTGACTCCATCAGGGCTATGGATGCTTGTTGGCAATAGTGAAACACCGTAGCAAGTGAATAATGATAACTAAAATGGCCCTAAGCCAGTGAATGCCTTACCCAGATCTTGTCAAAAGGGGGCGTGGGTCATGGTCAAGAGGAACAAAGGTGGAATAAGGGTTAAAATCCATAGGCAGACCCAAATTCACAAACCAAGGGAATTGTACACGCATGGATGTGAAATACTCTGATAAAAGAAAAGTTAGTTAGTTTCTCAACTGGCTTCTACATCAGCTAAGCCCAAGGGAAGGAACAAAGATTTTTCTTTCACCCAGAGAATCACCATTTGTTGAGCACTCAACACACCCTAAAATATTTTATGAAATTATGTCACTTTTTGGTACCACTTGTTTTCTTTTGTTTTGTTGTATGAATTTAGCCCACTGTGGAGGGATCACTAATTTTGTGTTGATGTCTTTTCATCAATCAAAGTGGATTTGTTTGAACCTGTCCATGTAAAAACCTTTGTGTCTGAAAGAACTTGGCATTCTAACTAAGAATCCGTAACTAAAATTGTGACTATCGAGCTTGTGTTCGGCATCAAAAAATCCAAGAAGAAAAATGACCACACAATAACAATAATCTTCGATCGTCAATGTATCATCGACATCAGTAAAAGGCGAAGTAAATTTGTGCTATTTGTTTGCCAAAAGTTTCAGTAGTTAGCCAATTTCCCATCAGCATCGGTGAAATATGAGAGGACTAAAACGTTGACATGAGCCATGATAAACCCCCGAGAGTCGATGACGGATGCGTTTTTTCAAGGTAGGTGAAATCTAAAAGGGTTAAATCAATGAAAATTTATGCATAGACACATCGTCGATCGCCGACCCTCGACGCACTTTCGACATCGAAAATTTTTGAGCGGGTTAATCCAGGAACACTCGATTAAGATTATCACCGATCGTCGATCCTTGATACTTTTTCGACGTCGACAAGGTAGGATTTGTTGTTAAAATGATTATCTAAGGAAAAGTCCCTGATTTCGAATAATACGATTAAACAAAGATGTCAGTTTCAAGTGCCACGTGTCTTTTCCACATAGGCATTTCGTACGACCTAGTCTCATCCAAAGTCACCTTAGGTTTCCCTATGTCCTATTCACACTTCCAAGTCATTTTTCCCATGTCAGCTCTGTACGAAAAGATGGATCGGCGTCGGGGTTTTTTCTAGGAGATATCAATGAACAATTTTTAAAGAGAAGCCCCGACTCCTGATCCACTAGTTATATTAGCGAAACGATGGGATGTTTTCAGCACAATATACGATCGGGTTCTTCCATTTAATAGGCCAGTTAATGTTTTTCTTGACATACGTTGCTACCCCGTGTGTTGATTGAACAACGCGAACTCTAAATTGCCAATATACCACATTATAGCATATGCTCGCGCCGCCAACCTACGATCGAATTTAATTTTAAACATAATGAAGATCTGGCGATAGATTTTGTAGAACCTCACTCATATCCCAAATTGAATAACTAATGCGACAAGGTGAGTATGATTTATGTTTAAATGACTAAGACAAATTCAAACACATCCATTATGCACACAAGTTTCCATTTCCAGAGCATCCGAGGAAGCAAAGAGAGTGTCTCAAGAGTTACGTTTGATTGTCGAACTATCAAAATCAGGTTAAGCTAGCATAAGAGGTATGTGTTAAGGTTTGTCAATTCGGTGGTTGTAATTTGTTGTGTGTCAACATTTGATCTTTTACACAGTGTCTAACTATGTTCTAGCTGCAATAAAAAATGCCTCCAAGAAAGCCAACAACCAAACGCTCACCAAGGGAACCAAAGTTAAAGGAGGAATATATTGGTGAAGGTTCTTCTCCTAGCACTGCGAGGTAGTTAAAATACACTCCCAAGGCATAACCAGTCATTAAAACTTCGACCAAGAAGGAATTTATTCAACCCCCAGATTTTATGCTCCCACAGTGGGGATATCCAAAATAATGCTCCCACAGTGGGGATATCTATTCCAAAGAATAAACCAGGAGGACTACCTGGATTTTATCTCACACAATGACCTGAATGTAAGGGTGCTCAACGACCAAGTTTTCCCAAACATTCGGCAGTCGTTCTTTCACATGGTAGCTTGTCGAAATCCAATTTTCCCATGGATCGAGACCCTGACTTTGTTAATTGATCACACAAATGCACAAAAATTCCTGATCAACGATGAAAATGGCAGGTGTGTCAAACTTTTTCTCCCGACATAAGTCCAGAAGTACTACAAGCTTAGGGACCCAGAGGAGCGACTAAACACAGACTTCGTGGTGAATTTATATGAATTCCATGACACTAGTATATTGACGGTCTCATGGTGGAATGAGGACAAGAAATTTACAAACTGAAACAATGGTTGGTATGGGACAATGAACCTGAGGGAGCCATATATCTACTTGATGTCTCTCATTTGCCGATTATACGAGGAAAAGGGCTGCGCCAAGTTATCAGAGGCATGGATTCCCCTGGCATACACTGTGGTTATTTTGGGGAGTAGTTTCAATTGAGGAGAAATCATCTCCAAGCAGTTGAGCACCGATGTAGTGTAGGCTCAGACACTGAAAGAAGAAGAAGCTCCCACTTTTCACATGGCCTCATACCTGCTAGATGTAATATGCACGAGAAATGTCTTTGTTGGTATGAATTTAATCTAGCACATTGTAAAACTATATGTTCATGTCTACTTCAGAATCCTATGGGAGAACAGGTACAAAAATTATTACGCCCTTATTTGCGATGAATTCATCGCCTAGATTTATTTCATTATATTTAAAAGGGAATTCCCAACGTTGTCTATAGCAGCCAAGAAAATGATCTCGAAAGTAGGCCATTGGTATCTAAATGAACATAGAACCTATATCAACGTGTTTGGGGCCACCAGAGAACCACGTTGTCTCCCTACTCACGTCCCATACCGACTCATCATAGGAGAAATATGTTATCACACTATCCTATAGGGATATAATGCCACTTTGGTCAAGGACAAGAAACAAGCATTTATACCCTACGACTTCCATGTGGGGTTTTATATAGTGAAGAATGTTGCACATGCCAAACAAGAGGGTTTGATTCAGCTTGAATTCATGTTCTCGACAGGCTGGTTTCACAAGCATGACCCTAAAGGCCTGGTCCTCCAAAATGCTTCACAAGTCTCTTCCTATTGGTCATACGTGCATGACAAGTTTGAGGATGATATTTTTACAGAATGTGCTCAGGATTGGGAGGACATATCACAAAGGAAATCCAACCTAAACATGATCAGGTTCAAAGTTATGAGCATAGATGAGCAGGTGAAAGAATAGAGCATTCGACTCAAGAAGCTCTCAAGGTTAGGGAAGAAATCTAAGAAACACAAATCACAGAAGCACAAAGGAGAGGGTTGTTGTTACTAGAAGGAGCCCAGAGAGTCATCGACCAGCTAGATAACGACCCTCAAATCATAGAAATGATAAGGATCCCCTCGGATGACCCAATTACAATCATAGAGGATCCAAATGGATCAGAGTCAATAAAACTAGAGGAAATCATTGGTTTGGAAAACCCCAGAGTTGCATCACCACATATTAGAGCACCGGTGACCATTCCAACCCAGTTTGAAAGCCTAAGAACATCAAGAGAAATGGGTGTGACAAATCCCATGTTTGATATAATAACCATCTATGACGATGAGGAGAGTTCGAAGGTCTCACTAGTAACTCCGATATCAATTACAGAGGAGAAGGAACCTGAGAAAACATTTTCTCTAAGTCCCAATGCATCGGTTCAAAATCCTCTGTAGGGCGACCATGAGGTCAAAAGTGTCTTAGACATTGAGTTTCTTGACCTGTTAGAGACCCCGAAAGACAACTTCAGAGAGGAGCTAGGATCAGGTGGACAGAAAGAGGAAGTGTAATAGAAAGAGATTGATATCTCAACAATTGATCACCAAGTAAGTACTGAACCTATCACTGACTCTTCAGTTTTGGCCGATACCTCACCAGTCGATGAACACCAAACATAGGTCAAGCCATCAAAGCATATGAAAGAAGTACAAGAACCATTCCTAGAACAACTACACACAACAAAGAGCCTAGGAGACACTCTAACCTGGGGGGAACAACAAATCCCTAAGCCTGTTGATAAGGTCATTGATATACAGGTGATCACTTATGACAGGAAGAGAAAATATATCATGAAAAGGACCACCAAGAAGAGAAGACTCATGCTGGATAGCTTGATTCTCATCACCATAGAGGAGAAGTTGCTTAGTACAGAACATGCAAAGACATCTGAGCTCATCGACACAGGGATGGCTATCACTGATTCCACGTTGGATAGAGAAAGGCGAGATGAAAAGGAACTGGCCACTGCACTAAAGGATCTAGATCATCTATTCCATTTGGAAAAATACTATCAAGACTCGACACAGGCCACAATGTTTCTAAAGAGTGAGTTCCAAGATGTTTATGCAAATTTCACAAGTGAAAGACATATTTTCACTGCAGTTATATCCGATTTCCAAGAAGATACCCTTATGGCACTGGAAACCTGAAAGGACATGGAGAGATGGTATGAAAAATCATACCAAGTAGTAGAAATAATTGACTACATCAATGCAGTACAGAAGGTTCGAGACACGAAGGAGCATGGTATTCAAGTGCTAAGGGATAGCAGCATCTCTCAAATCAGGAAAGAAACTAAATACTAGGTAAGTATGGCCCATGAACCTCGACGAGAGATACAAAAGAAGTGGGCTAAGTGAGAAAAAGGCTTGGAAAAATAAATTGGGAGATGAAATGCATTATCCTCACAGAATTCGGCTCACTCGAAGACTTTGTCGACCTACATGACATAGTCAAGCGACATGCAGAACAAGACTTAGCATAGACAGTGGAGATCGCACAGGTGGAAAGCATGGCACTAGGTGAAGTACAATAGTTTATAGAACATTCGATCAAGGCTCGTGCAGTTCTACAATGGTTGAGTGCCAAGATCATCAAATATAGAGAACGGGCAGTAGAAGTGAAAGAAATCCTTTTAGCCCCAATGGATCAACACAGGTTCCCGTATGCTAACACATTTGAGTATATCTTCTAAAATGATCAGAATATGAGAAGATCCATCCACTCCAACAGAACCACGAGATGATTTCCAGAGAACCAAGAGATCAAGTGCCACATGGCACTATTTTGTTTTACTTAACTTAAACTTGTAGTGATTATTTATAAATAAAGGGGTTGACCTCTTTATAAGGGGTAGATGGTTTTGGGAAAAAGACCCTCTTTTGGAAATTGTAAAGAACTATTTATAAACAACTTTAATTGAGAAGTCATGTTTAGGACCAAAGACAAAATTATGTTTTTCATCAAAGGCGTTATGTGATTGGATTGAGGAGGAATTAATTCCAACTTTTATTTCAGTAATTGGTGTTGTAACGAGTAAGAGTTTCTGAATCTATTAATAATTTATTTGTTTCAATATTTTTGCATTTCTTTTGTTCTTAATGATGGAAAGCAAATCGTTGTGCTAATGCATGATTGATGTTAGATCTAAGGAAACTAATTTTTTTGCAATCATTTTCTTACATGTGTATTTTTCTTACAATAATTGTATCTCAGCCAATGATGAAATACCAACAACTTAATGTATTAGTACTAGGCTTGTAATAGGTGTGGATATCTTTGTCTACATGCTTGAGCACGAGGGTTATCCCAATATCAACCTTCTTCAGTGGTTAAGAATCCCTTCTATCAGTTGGTTTATACCAGCACATCTCATCTTATCAGACTCATCTAATAAAAGAAAAGACAAAAAATAGAACGTTTAAACTGAAGAAGGAACTTTCATAAGAAGATATCATGTCAATCACCAACTAAAGAACATCAATAAATTAGTTATATCAAAATATCTAGAGAACCATTCCACCATCAAACGTTGTAGAGTCTAATTGGGCCTCTAAGGTGAGTTTGGTTCATGTTTTTGAGTTAAAGGGATCTCAGACCCCTCAACATAATTGGCTCTAGAAGGAGGGCCTGAATGAATGAATCACTAACAATATTTCAGATATAATATTTTGCATAGCCGACAGATTCAAAACATCCCACATGCATGGTTATTCATTCTCAAGACAACCCACATATAGAGAGTACTTATGAAATGAGTAACTCACCCCAGCACAAGGAAGAAAACCCATTCCTTGAAATACCTTACACTCTTCCCCACGATGAGTTGAACCAATTCATAAGAATCATAAGAGATTACACTAAGCAAATTGGATCATTGTCACTAGCCTCGTTACTTCCTCGTAGAAAACAAGTAAGCATACCAGTGGTCGATACACCTGACCAAGTTTTTGTCCAAAACCCCTCAATATGATCCCCAAAAAACCAACTGGTAACTACTCTAAGTCAGACGATTTCAAATCCAACAAGGAAGGGTTCAACTCGGATCACTCAGTTTCATAATCAGACAACATGGAGGATAACAACGACAATAATGAATAAATGGGAAATACACCTCCAAATAATCAACCTTGGTTAGCCAGAGATGCTATGGAAATCCCAGGACAGGTACATAACCTCCCTCGACATCCTGAAAAATTGCTTCACAAGTTCGACCTTGAAACCTTCGGATTGCCTGAAGACAATATTAAAAAGTTCATACTAGTTATAAGACTGATGAACATGCAACATGAGGACATAATAAGTATACTTTTCCCCTATACCTTTGAAAAATCATCCTCGACTTGGTATTTTAACTTTCCCGTAGGGTCCATAACTAGTTGGACGAAGTTTCAAAAATATTTCTTAGACAAATTTGCAGAAGAAACCACCACATGATCTTTGATGGTTGAAATCTTCGTCTCCACCATGAGTTCAAAAGAGAAGGTTAAAGACTTCAATCAATGGTTTACCACTATCCTAAACAAATTTCAACTCGAAGCTAAACCTACTCAGTAGTTGCAAATTGAGGTATATTCTACTGCTCTCCCTACTTATATTTCCATGTTTGTGAAAAGGGTTTCCAAACATACCCTAGATGAAAATTTCAAGGAAGCCAAAACAATTGAATTCCAGATGAAGGGATGAAAAGAGGGCCATGTCTCACTAGTTAATAAGTTAATTCAACCTCCACCTAGGAGAGGATTGTTGTTGACTAGACCTCTGAGAAAACAAATAGAACAAGGTCCCGAAAAGGGAAGCGGGGACATAGAATACCTACAACAGATGATAAAGAAATTGTCAAATGAAATTGTAGACATGAAAAGAAGTGTCGGGGAACAAAGCCAAGGTCAAAGGCCCTATAAACCCTTTTTCAAGAGAAACCCACCTTTCAAAGAGATTGAACCTCCCCCAGCCAACTTAAACATCGACCTGGGTAATGTAACATTCGACTCTTTCTATATGTATCATCAAGAGAAACATTCTGAAAGAGATTGTCCTCAATGGGTGCATGATATGAATTTAATGGCCAATCAGTTTCTAGATGAATTTTCCCTTACCAAACAATTAAGCGGCTCAGTGGTAAAGATCATTGATAAGGAGTAAATTGAGTCGTCAGAAGAAACAAAGATGTTGTTATGTGATCCTGACTTACCGATGTCTCCCAATGATGTATTTTAGGTTCAAGAACCACCCGCTAAGGTTTTGGCTATGCAAACATGAAGTAAGCGTCAACCAATATCAAATGACCTTACCATTTTCTAATATTCAAGGGGAAAACAAACATTAAATCACTCAAAAACACCTTTTGTCTCCCAAGGAAATCCTATAAACATCCATACACGAGAGTCACCCAAGCTAGACTACAACATAGTAGAAGACTTAAAAAATTTGAAGGCTAATGTGTCGATCATGGACATGTGTATAATTCCTCAGCAAAAGGACTTTCTATTACAAGCCTTAAAGTCAATAGAAGCCCCTATAACAAACACTGACCTAGGGGAGGTTCCATCTCCCACGGATCTAAAGAATAAACCAAATGTGAACACTTTCTCTCTACATAAAAAAGGAAATCCTTTTGTCCCACCTTTCATTTTAACGTTTGAAGTACTCAACAGAAATATCCATAATTGTTTAGTCAAATCAGGGGCATCCTCCAATGTCATGACATTATATATCTTCAAGAAATTAAACACAGTTCCACTCAAAAGTGATAAAAATGTTATACAACTAGATAGAACTCAGGTAAAAGTTATTGGGGAACTTAAGGATGTCATGATCAGAATGGATACACTCGAAATTTGTTCAATTAATTGACATCATTGTAGTAGATATACCATAAGCTTATGGATTGCTACATAGTCGAGATTGGTCCGAGAAATTGAATGGATACTTCAGCATGGACTGAGCTCACCGCTGGTTGCCATTAAAGGGACATACCAACATGATTAGGATGTTGGAAAAATGAGAGGGGGAGGGGGGGGTGAATCAGTTGTTACCGTGCTTCAAAAATTATGATTATTTTAAACTCTTTTCAGAACACTTAATTTCAATCAAAATAATGCAGGGAAGTAAGCAATAGAACATTTAGCATCATTCACACATATGAAATATACAAAGACAGATATTTCTTGAGGAAACCCATAAAGGGTAAATGCCTCTTCTTCTTTATATGATAAGTAATCTTTACATTCTATACATTATCATACTTATGTGCACCAACTCATAATGAGACTACAACCTCTATTTTGAAAGCTGCTACTTGTTGAGAGCACCAACTCTCTATATTCTCTAGCACCCACTAGAAGGAAGCACCGAATCCCCGGTTTCTCTAGCACCCACTAGAAGGAAGCACCAACTCCCTAAGAGTTCCAGCACCAACTGGATGGAAGAACCAACTTCCAGTTACATAGGCACCGACCTATATATCAGAGAACCAATGTTCTCCCTTGCACCACCCTACCACCCTGGTTTTTCTGGCTGCAACCAGATGTAAGCTACAACTCCATGTGTTCAAGCACCCACTTGAACCTCTGAGGACAACAATCCTCCCTAGAACCTCCCAACCACCCTTAAATATAAAGTTTTCTATATATAAGTTTATCATAGTGATACAATATTTATCAATGGCTTACCGGTCTTATCACTGTTCTTCTACACTGCTCTTCTCTACCTGCATCAGTGTCTTCCTGCACACTCCCCTTACGCTTTATGTTCTTCTACCTTTTATTCTCTGTACACCATGTCCCTTCAATGCACCATACCTCTTATGTGCATTTTGTCTGCTGCACTCTGCCTCCTTCTACGTGCATAAATCCCTCTCAATAGCAACCCCGTCTCTTCTTTGTTCTTCATTCTTATAGTCTATGTGCACATTGTGCATCCCATATGCGCAATGCTTCTTCATCCTCTTCATGTCGAGTGCTCTGCCTAATCATCATTGTAACTCTTCAGCTTCTCTGGCTATTAAACCCATGTGTCCATCATCACTGGGTGTTATGCTGAGATTCCTTATCCTGCCTACCAGTTGAGACTCTTCATCTTCTCTGTCACAGTCAATATCGTCCTCTCTGTTGCAGTTACAGGCTTCAACGATCTTCCATCTATCAATCGCCTCCTAAACAATCTTCATTCCACTAACAGATGCCTTGAGACTCTTCATATTCTTTGGTGATCACCCTGAAGTCTCTTCCTGTCCTCTAGCAAAAACAATCAGTCGTTTCTAGAAGTTACACTGTGAACCTCCAAAAACCGTATCAATAACTAAATCGCCACTGATCAATTAACTATGAAGAGAAACAGTAGCCCTTCGATCATATTCCCGAATAACCTGCACTGTTGGATCATAAATGATGGGTCTCATGCTTATTTTTCCATTTCGACATTTCGGCATTTTGGCATTCTTGTGGTGAAGAGTTATCTTGACGCTCCATGTCGCAATCTCCAAAATGGAGTTTAGTTGTTAGCGCCTTTCACAATTTTGCATTTCGGCACTTCGGGACTCCTATGATGAAGAGTCTCGACTCTTGACTCCTCCAACTCTCGGTATCCGAAACTCCACTTGATGTGCCTGTTTCGGGATTTTCAGCGTTTCACAGTTTGACACTTTGAGACTCCTATGATGAAGAGTCTCGAATCTTGACTCCTCCAACTCCCGATATCCAAAACTCTGGTTGATGTGCTTATTTAGGGATTTTTGGCATTTCACATATCGATACTTCGGGACTCATGTGATGAAGAGTCTTGACTCTTGACTCCTCCAACTCCCCGTATCTAAGACTCCGGTTGATGTGCCTGTTTCAGAATTTTGGTGTTTCGCATTTTGACACTTCAGGACTCCTGTGATGAAGAGTCTCGACTCTTGACTCCTCCAACTCTCGGTATTCAAAGCTTCGGTTGATGTGTCTATTTCAGGATTTTGGTGTTTCGCATTTCGGCACTTCGGGACTTCTATGATGAAGAGTCTTGACTCTTGACTCCTCCAACTCCCGGTATCTAAAACTTAGAAATGGAGTCTTTGTTTCTGATACCCGAAATGGAATTTAGCTTATGATCTTGTCATGTGATCATCGTTGTGTTGTTGGCCATGATCTTTGCCATCAATGACAAAACCTGCATACTCTGCACTCTATGTGAAGCTCTGCACTATCTCTTCTGGTCTTCACGAGCTTGCTCTGTTGCATCTTCCCTAAATACTTCTAGTGCCTGCCTGGCACATTATACCTGTACTGAAGCCATCATCATTGTTGTACTTTCCATCAATGACAATCATACGCTGCCTGTAAAACATGCCAACAATCTCCCCCTTTGGCATTGATGGCAACAAAGGCACTCGAACCTATTATTTTCTACCCCTTTGACATCAATGTCAAAGAAAACATACTCCCCCTAAGATGTTGTAGTATTTTTTGTAGGTATCAGATATTCAAT
>JASDQU010276527.1:0-10759 GCA_032191745.1 Picea mariana
ATGTTAAGCCCTAATGTTGGCTCATTACCCCTTAATTGGGGCATATTAGATTAGTTATGCTATTTTATTTATGTCGGCTTTAGGCCATTAGTTGTAATTTAGATTAGTAATGTTATTTTAATTATGTCGGCTTTAGGCCATTATTTGTAATTATACCTCCTAGTCTCTTATATATACCAAGGAGACATTTTCATTTTGAATCATCTTGTACCTGAACATTTTAAGTGGGGTAAAAGGAGGTTGCCCCCTCGAAGAGGCTTATTATCTGAAATTATCTCAGTTTCAAGGCGTTGAGTACTTTTCCTGAGGTTTTTCCATGCTATATTGATGTTTGGTTCTTAACACGTCGATTCATTCCCAACTATGTTGAGTTAACGCTAGGATTTACTCAATTGTTGAAGAAGGGTTACGAATTCATATGGGACGAGACTGCCAACAAAGCCTTTGAAGATTTGAAACTTTCCTTAACAAAAACACCACTACTTTTCCCACTAGATTACAGTCGAGACTATTTCCTCTACCTCGCCACTTCAAACTCTACTATTGCCATGGTTTTAGTCCAAGAGGATGATTCACAGGATAAACATGTAATTTATTATTTGAGTCGAAGTCTCTCGACTACCGAGGCCAAATACCTACATGTGGAAAAACTCGTCTTGGCAGTTGTTCAAGTTGTCTAATGTTTTTGTCACTATATCTTATTATGCAAGACCGTTGTCGTTTTCAATTGCAACCCTATGCAGCATATCCTTACACGCTAATTGCTAGGGGGAAAATACTCCAAATGGATCATGATTCTCCAAGAGTTTGACTTAGAGTTTGAACGTGCTAATTCTAAGAAATATTTGGTATTTGTCGAATTGATATGTGACCTTCCCTCCACTGAGACAAAAAATGTGGTAGAGGATTCGTTACCTGATGAATCCCTTTTTCTGATTAGTTCTAATGATGCTTGGTATGGAGATATTATCATTTATATCCAGACTCAAACTTTACAGCCTAAACTCCCTAGTATAGACCATCATCGCATACGTTATCAAGCCCATCAATACATCATTCTAAGTGACACTATTTATCATTGTGGTGTTGACTCTATTTTCCGACAATGTCTCACCTTCGATGAGGTGGAGAAAGATTTGAATGAATGCCACTCTGGAGCATGTGGTGGTCATATGTCTGGGTATGCCACTGCCCAAAATATCTTATGAGCAAGGTACTTATGGCCTTCTTTGTTTAAAGACTGTATCACTACCATCCATAAGTTTCATGCTTGTCAAACATACAATAACAAGATAAGATCTCTTCCCGCTCCTTTACACCCTGTAGTTTTTGTTGGACCTTTCACAAAATGGGGCATTGATTTCATGACATGTAATCCTCAC
This sequence comes from Picea mariana, assembly GCA_032191745.1. Lineage (NCBI taxonomy): Eukaryota > Viridiplantae > Streptophyta > Pinopsida > Pinales > Pinaceae > Picea > Picea mariana. The sequence continues at coordinate 1,383 of JASDQU010276527.1, forward strand.
TTGGCCAAGGGGAATGGATACATCATCGTAGCCATGGATTATTTCACGAAATGGGCTGAGGCAATGCCTACATTCAATAATACCGAAAAAACTACAGTCCTATTCATATTCAATCATATCATCATGTGATTTGGAATCTCGCAAGCTATCGTCACTAATCATGGTAGCCATTTTTGAAATTTCATGATGTCCAAGCTTACTGAAAAGTTGGGTCTTCGACATGAAAACTCAACCCCCTACTATCCATGGGCCAATGGCCAAGTTGAAGCAATAAACAAAGTTCTTATCACTATGCTTTGACGGATAATAGGAATTCACAAGACAAGTTGGCACACAATGTTGTTTTCAACATTATGGGCCTATCAGACATCCATGAAGTCTACCATAAGATTTACGCCTTTTCAGTTGGTGTATGGTATCGAATTTGTCTTACTGATTGAATGTGAGATACCATCATTGAAGCTAGTCATTGAAATTCTCCCAAACACCTCTACCAAGGAAGAACGTCTATTGTATCTGATGCAATTAGACGAAACCCATTGTGATGCCACCCTAGTTATTGAAACCCAGAAGAAATGTGTAAAAGCCCAATATGACAAGCATGTCAAGCCATGTGTTTTCTCTGAAGGTGATCTAGTTCTCCTCTATGAACAATATTGTGATTTACTAGGGGCCAAAAAATTCAAGGCTATGTGGCGCAACCCTTATATCGTCAAACAAGTGTTGGATAAGGGTGCCTATGAGTTAATAGACTATGATGGAATTCCTTTGAGTGAACCCATAAATGGGCTTTACTTGACGAAGTACTATGCTTAGGTTATCTTTGCATGAGTGCTTGTATTTTTACTGTATCATACTTTTGTGTGATTTTTCATTTTTTGGTTTGGACCCCCAACTGCTTACCTTGCTTTATGGTTGGTTTTTAGATGTCGGTGTCTTCACTATCCCACATTGGCTTCACCGATGGCGCTAGTCATAGTACTCAAAACTTAGCATCTGTTGCTTGGTCAATCTAGGAACCTATGAACGAGTTAACCAGTCTACATGGTGTTTTCCTCGGTCATGCAACCAACAATATCGCAAAATATAGTGCAATCATCGAATTGTTGACTGACTCTATTTCACTTGGAATCCTTCACCTAGTTATACGACTTGATTCATAATTACTGGTACTACAACTAAGTAATGTTTATGCTATCCGAAGTCCTACTTTTTTATGGGTATATCTACGAATTCGCCTCTTGGAACGTTATTTCGATTACAATGAATATCAGCATATTCCTAGATGTCTAAATACATTAACAGAGGCATTAGCTAATTATGTGTTAGACAAAAATTTGAGACACATGTAAATCCAATCACAATTCACATTAAAACATAGTAAGCTGGAAGAAGCCTCATGTATATAGATAATGATAAAAGTGTTTTCCGTCCAAAGACCAAAATATCAAAATATGAAGCCCATGGCTTCTACAAAATGGCATCAAGGATGTTTCTCACGGTATCACACTACTGCTCGTGATACCCTATGAAGTAGTTGACTAAGTGAACTAGATATGCCTACAGTATGACGTTGATAGCATCTCAGAATTTCACCGATGGAGATATCTGGGATATCTATGGTCAATCCCTCTAGGTTCTACTTGACTACCTCATAGTCTTCAACATCCCATCCTGCTACCACATTTTCTTCCCCTTGTCTCTGAATAGGGGATGTACCCAGAGGCCGATGTGGCCCTACATCTACTTGTCAAAAGATTTTGATTAGTCATTGAATTGAAAGCATAAAAAACATCATAAAAAAAAAATGTTTTTCTTACCTACGTCTCCCCAATGAAAGCCCTTAGGTAGAACCAAGTCGGGTTCGCCTCTAAAATCCAACTTGGCATATGCATAATCATCCATAGTCAGGATCTGAGCCCTGAACTAGTCAAATAATGCATCATTTTATTTGATGATGAGGCTTGCTACATGTCAAGCCATGAGGTCCAACCACCTCTTCATCCTTCGGTCTTGTGGGGCTGGTATGCCCTATTCTACCTATAAATGTAAATGGGGGACCCTCTCTAAAAATAAATACACCAAAATAGATCCATACTTGAATTGCTTTAGGTCCCCTTTCTTGCATTTTGTTAGTTGTGTCTTCATGCTGCGAAGGACTCCATCGCTCCAGTTGAACAACCTAGGTTCCATGCACTCCATGACATATTGAAAATAGCTTTGGAGGGCCATGTGAGGAGATGCACTCCCCACCATACGTGAAATGGTAAAAAGAATGGTCTAGAGGGGTAAATATCGGACACCCATGATGGAAACTTTTCCCTTGTGTCTCTTTGCCCCAAGATCACAGTATCAATATAGATACTCGCTCATTGGTAGACCGCCACCTCTACCTCTTGTTAAAGTCACATGAAACCCACAACAAGATAACCCTGTCAAAAAATAGATATCTTCGATATCTAAGGATAATATGCTGGCACCCACATGAAACACCTACTGGTCCACATCCCACATGTGGACCAGATACTCCAGTAGCCTCAATTGGGCCCTCATGCTCTGGATTTAAAAAAATTTCAGTAATCCGCATTGTCGAAGGGAATATAAAGTGCCTGGGTCATTCAAACAATCATGGTCATCATCTTCGTGCTCCTTCTCCCTCCACTACAGCATTTTGATGATCAAATACCTGGATTGGGACAATAAAAGGGAGTTAGCACCCTCATTTGTTGCTTTGGTAATTTCTATTGGCTAAACTCATATAAAGATTTTTTGTTTTTCGTTCACCGCAGGAAGAGATTTTACATAGTGTCGGGTTTCCGCAAGTGATCCATAGGGAGCCTACGAAAATAATTGATTTTCGCAGGTCCCAATACTGGTCACCTGCGGCGGCCCCATCGCGTGCTTACCGACCTAAAATTTAACTCAAAAAGCCATTATAAACCGATAAAAATGAAATTTAATCCAATGAAAAGCAAGAGAACAAGAAGATTACCATTTTTAAGGAATTCGTTCGCTGAATGGTCACCCGTGCCTCCCACAATTGACAACCGAAGTCTGAGGTAAAAACAAGTTTTCTAGGTAAGTTTTGGGCAAAATGCAAATGAAATAGTAAAAAGAGTTTTTACTCCTATTTATTTCACTTTTTACTTTTTCTATTAATATAAATGCATTTTATCCAAAACCTAAAGGTATAATGGTCTCGTGAGTATTTCTTTTTCTCGCAGATAGGAGAACTGGGATCCTAAACAATGAAATATGGAGATTTTTCGTGATTTGTTTTTATATTTTTCACCTATACAAGTACTTTTTAGGGTTTTTTAGAAAAACCTCAAGCTTAGTCTTTGTTCATTCTCGTGCTCGAAAATCAATGACAACGCAATCGAGTATACTTTTGTCGTCTTTTCATACTCGTCATGGTAACACGAAAAGCAAAACTCATGGAGTACCCTTTAAGCTCTTTTCATGCTACGTAAAAATGAAAATATTGTCGAGCGAACTTGTTCTTTTCACGCTCATGAAAGTATTTGAAGAAAACATTTGATGATCGGTAGGTTATCACTTTTTCAGTCTCATAGAAATAATTTACCAAAAAGGAACTGGGAGAGTTCTCTTTAAGTGTTTTTCATACTCTCAAAAAATGAAAAAATCCTGACTTTTCTATCTTTAGACTCGTTGAACAAACATCGAAAGACCCATACGAGGTCAAACCACTCCTCCTTAGGGTTCGTTAAACATACTCCAAAGGACTCGTCTGAAGGATGAGCTTACATCAACAAGCATATTTTATCCTCCTCAAGATTGCGTAAAAATAAAGAGGTACTTGTTAGAAATGGTGGGGGGGGAATTGGGAAAGAAATGTGTCTTTGTATTTGTGTTAGTGGCAGTAAGAGTCACTCTTGAACATGACACACCCCTTCATCATTTTAATCCAGGTTGGGAAATCCATTTGTCTCTCGTTTGACTTTCTACAAGTTCATATCTTGGGTTTTCTTTGAGTCAATGCTACCAATACCATTGTCGTGTCATTTATATGTTCAAGAGAAGTCCAAACAATCCCTCTATCGAGTTGACCATCTGCAATTGTCAATTCCTACCATGTCGGCCTTCCCCGTGTCAGTTTCAAATCATTTTCATACTTTGATTTACCCTAACTCTATTACTTATTTTGTGTCAATGATGGGGGATACATCAAGGCCCTCCCGTGACGAGTCTTTTCCTATCAACTTCAACTCATCATCCAGGAACAAGACTTAGAAATCATTTAGTACCTTAGAGCCTACATGCCTCAATGGCAGGTTTCTTTGCTTTAGACAGTGGATTCACATCATTGGTCCCTGATCAAAAGATTCCATCGAGTGTTCGACTTCAACGAATTTATTCACATTCGTTGGATTGTACTAAAGTACCTTGGGAGTCATTGACATCAATGGTGATTTACCTCACACTTGTTAATGGTTTTCATCAATGACCAGTAATCAAGTGGTTTCTACCATATTCGAATTCAACACCTGTAATTGCATGGTTAGATTCGTACTTAAGGATGACGAGATTGAAGACCCTGGATCCCATCATTTTTTGTCCAGGTTGTGATGGAGTATTTATGAATTGTATTAACACATAGATCCACTTTGTATGTCTCATGGCTATGTATGAATTTGAGATTTATAATACATAGATCCATAGTATATTCCTAGTGGCTATGTAGAATATTGATGACATGGATCCACAGTGTATAATTGATGGCCATGACTGACATTTATGATTCAAATCACTTGTAGTATGAGCATGGGAATGCCTACCTCAGAAATGGTATAATATTGTGCAGATGCTTGATTGTTTGCAGGTTCCTGATTGGTGCACTCCTTGTTCCCGACACACACATGCATTTTACAAAGTATTTCGATTGTCACAAGTTCCAGCCTCATACTTTGAGGGTCATTTTGTTACACATTTTTTTGGTCACCTTAATGATGATTCTACAAGCGTGTGTTCAAGCTCTCAAAAAAATATCTTACATGATAAAAATGATTGAGTTATTCCCCTACAAGGCATGTTTTTGGAATGACATCACAGGCTGACAGTAGTACACAGTGCAGAAATCCTTGAATTCCGCAAGCTTCTCTATACTTGGCTCATGGGGTTTCCGCGGGCTGTTGTATAGGCAGGGTGCGGCGGCATTTGAAGATAAAGAAAGGAAGAAGTTCACGAAGGTTCTAGAAGGACAATCCTCTAGAATGTGAGGTGGTGTTCATATGATTTTGATCCTACTGGCTTCTCTGATTTAGTGGGATCATCCTCATCTCTTTAACCACTTCTCCTTCTCCTATATAATCATAGGTTTCTCATGGAAAATGTTAAGCAAGATTAAGAAAAGAATTGTTGAAATAATAGGATGAAGACTGTGTGAAGGATCTTGTTGCAACTGATGCTTGAGGTATCCATTTGTCCATCAAGATTTTGAGGACCATCTTCATACAAATTAAGAGCAAGTGTATGTGTATGTTGGAACAAAGAACGACTAAAAGGGAGCTTGTGACATCAAGGAAATTTGGTTGTATCTTCCACCTTTACTTAATATAATACAGTGATATGTTTCTTTCCCATAAAATTATCAACATTTTATTACATGACTCCTTGATGACATGTTTAGGTTTTCATTGAATTTATTATTGTTTCTTTCACTTTGGTTGGTTTGTGTCATTGCAGATCTGATCTCATAAGAGCACCGGAGTGAAGCAAGNGTGATATCTAAAGGTATGTCATTTGTTGGCATAGGAGAAGACTCAGGGTTCAATGCTACAACAACACACCAACAAAACCATAACTACCGACCCTTTCGGCAAAACCTACAAAGCAGATGAAGTCTCACCTAAGGTAGAGGCAGGGGTGGTTGCAGGACTGAGGTGTCTACAACCTTAGCTGGGACACAGTTCTGTGATTATAATGATTAATAGAGCACTTAGCACCATTAGTTCGTCATTGTTTAATCAGTATCTACTCTGCAGAGAAAATAGAGCATCGCAACATTCAGCCTGATCTAATGTATTTAAGCACTTAGCATATACAAATGGATTAGATCTAGCAGATTCAAGCACTAAGCACATTCACCAATATCAGATCTAACATACAGATTCATCATAAGCCCAAATCATAAATAGATCTATCTATCTATATATATCAAACACTTAGAAAGTAAAGACATAAACACATCAGAACATCGCACAGAGCAGAATAACACAGTATTTATGTGGTTCACCCCCACCCTGGGGCTACGTCCACCAACTATTTTTTTTTATTAGCTTCAATCAGTCATCTACATGCGTAGAGCCACAAAAACCCTACTTTTGATAGGACAGGAGATCTACGTGCACCTTGCCAGATCCTCCTTCCCTAAGCTAGGTCTAGCACAAAGCCTTTCACAGTCTATTAAAACCACTTTCACTTAGCTCTACAAGTTTCTCACAATATGCATAGAGCATATACAAACCATACTTGCACTTATCACTTAGCTTATTGCCCCCCTACTTATGTCACCTATCTACTTATTTATACTTTACAAAATAGGCCTAAACATGGGTAAATCCATGGGTGGACATCCCATAGCCATTACATATTCCCAAATACCAAAAAGGACCTAAAAAGGGGCCAAGATCCCGTGATACATGGTTCATCTTGCGCTCTATATTCGACATGATTTCGAAGTCCCAAAATAGGTCAACACGACCAAGAATCTCCCAAAACTTGGTCAAGGGGCGACAGGCCCCCAACACTCACTTGTGACTCATCCCGAGTCACTCTGGTCTGACTAGTTTTGCTTCAAACACCTTGAGATTGGCTCAAGATGCTTCGACTTGTTGTTATTCTGCAGCCTCTTGTTTAGCGAACTCTTGGATGACTACATCATTGGTAGGTCCCTCTAGACGTTTTTAGCTGTAGTGACAACCTACTCTAACTTTGTTCCTTAGCCTTCTACCTCTGTAAACAATTGATAGGCCTTGTCTTGTATAGGCTAGAACCTTTGAGTTACTTTCATAACTCTGCTCTGGATAGTATGGATTTGTTGCTGGGAAGTCCGTTGCTCTTTGGAGTGCTTCATTCTTTCCACAAATGACAAGGACTTCAACTACGCCTGTATCTTTTCGACTTGATACTTCGCCTCTTGGAGATGCGACTCCAATACCTTCAGTTTCGGGTTCTCCGTGAGTTGTTCATAGGTCTAGGCACTGCGATCAGTGAGTTTCGTACATTCCAGGGTAAGAACCTTTATCCTTTCAACTGCACTTTGGGCGGCTGCTTCTCTTTGGTCTCTTACATCTTGTGGGGTCTCAGGTACAGTGTGTAGCTCCAAATCTTCTATGCATTGCTGTAGTTGCTGGATGGATTCTGCGAGTTGGTTCACCTACTTTGTAACTTGGTCTTCTGCCTTGATTTCTAAGACTCTCACAGAGCGAAGTTCTCTATTGACCACTTCTTTTACTTCAAGTTTCTCCATGAGCAACTATTCCTTTTCTTGCTGTAACTATGATTTTTCTTCATCAAACTTCGCTTGGAGAGAAAGATTTTCCTGTTCTACAGTACTTCATTTCTCTACGAGTACTCCTTGTACTTGTGTCAAAGACTAGGTGGATTTCTTTGTTTCTTCCTGTGCTCTTCAAAGGAAATCTTTGACTGTATTGGCAAGGCAGTGGAGTTGAGCTGGCTCATCTCCCAATTCTAGCTCTCCCAGCACAGTGGAGACTACGCAGCTAGACTGTAGAGCTTGTTGTACCCCTCAGAGTTCAGTCTCAATTTGATCATACATCTCCTATTTCTTTTCTTCTTATTTCTCTGCTATTTCTAGCGAAGCATCTTGTAGGGCTGCTATGAGGAAGTCGAAGTCATTGGAGGTGAGTAAAGTTTTCATCTTGGTCATGGTGGACTTCGATTTCTTCTGGGAGGAAGGTTTTGGTGGCGAACCTTTCCTCTTCTTTAGGGGATCAACCTCATCTCCTTTCTTTTGTTTGACTTCTTTGTCATCTAACTCTTTTCCATCACCTCCTTTCTCTGGTGATATGGAAGAAATATTCATGGATGCACTGTCTAATTCTTAGACCTCTTTGGTCTTCTTTGTCTTGCTAGGTCTAGGTGTATCTTGCGCAGTTTATGGGCTATCAATGTTAGATATCTCTGCAGGGTCTACTGGAATAAGGAGTTTTGCCAACCAGTGCGTTGTGATCTCCTCGAAGTCCTCCTCCATCATCTTATAGTAGGATTGAAGTTGTTTCTTATGTTCGTCGGCGTGTGCTGTGATGTAAATAAAACGTCGATTTGCATTGAACTTCATCAAAGAACTGAACCGGTGTAGAGTGTTCATAGCCATGCGAGGCTCACGCTGTATGGCTATCTTCATCTGATTGTAGTAGGTATGAAAAACATCATTTCACTGCCACTGTTTATTCATATCACTTGAATACCACAGTGTACTAAACTTCGCAGCCAACAGTTCAAATGGATCGATGTCCGAGAAGGTCATACCTTCTGGCATCTCCCAGACAATAAAAGCTATAAGGATCAAGAGCCAGCTGAAATGAAATTCATATCCTTGATCATGTGCTTCTCTACAGTCAAGTTACAGCTGGCTCACGAGGTACCTCGCCCAGTTCATTTGAAGGCCTTTCGCGCACTTCCCTGTGAAGTCGACTATAAAACTGGTGACTTGGGTAGGTCGGTTCTTTTGTACTAACTTCCCCGCAATCAACTGACAGGAGAGGTACACTGCACCACAATGGATAGAAGGTACCTTGTAGCCTTGGGTGCCCTTCTCGACATCACCATAAGTGTCCTTGATCTTCTGTGCTAGAGCGTGATCCATGGCTTTTCTGGGGTTAAAATCTTGTTGATCAGGTCCTTGCATACTCAACCCTATGATCCGATTGATCAACGTCGGATCAACTTTTATATGGCGCTTTAGCCACAAATAGCTACCATGGTAACAATAAAGCAGCATCTTGACATAGGCATTGACTTCTTGGCTTCTTTTGAAGTGGGGAATCTTCATGACATTCAGTAGGGTGGACTGTGCGAGGTTCATAGTCAACGACTGGGGGATTATCTTCGAATTATTCCCCTTAGTTCTGGTTAGGTACTTATGTAGGGTGAACATGTTATAGACTTTGCGATATCTGAGTTTGAAGTCACTAAACTTCAATGCTGCAATCTTATCATGGTCTACTTGAATTGCGTGTATCTACTTCAGGAGGTATGTCATAACCAAGGTATCTTCAAAATCTCTGAGAATGTTGTTTCGATTTATTGCACCACTCAGAGGTGGAATATAGGTGGGTAATATGGTCAGGATCAATTTGTCATTCGCTAGATCATCCCTGTGCTTGGTTTAC
>JASDQU010276530.1:0-14970 GCA_032191745.1 Picea mariana
ATTGTGGGATGATAACCCCCTATGGGTTGTCAAGAATCCAAAACCTTTCATGACTAGGTGCTTCCACCTATTGGGCTATGGAGTTAGAGTAAGAATATACAAACTGAAAAATAAAATTATGTGCAATGAGAATGAGAAAGTCTTAGAAGAAGAAACCATTCGAATTTTTTCCATTGATAGGAAGCATTAATATTTTACCCTTCATGTATTGGAGCATATAGAAGTTAAAACCCAATATCTTCTCGATGACGTATGGTCTTATCCAGAGTGATTCGAACTTTCTATGCATCGATGGTTTCTCCTTGGCCTTGTTCCAAAGAAACACCTACTCTCCCTTCTAGAAATTATTTATAGTTGTGCTCATATCAAAATATATTTTGACACTCTACTTCCTCTGAGAAGTTTGATTCAGAGCTTTGCTTTGTTCTTCTTCCAACTTCAATAGTCAGTTGATTCTCCTTTGGATGGGTGAACTGCCCTTTTTATCTTTTGTATTAACCATGAAATTCAATGCATTGAGTTTGAGGCTAATTTCCATATTCGCTTCTTTCCCATAAACCAATGTATATGGATACATCCCAGTGCTATCCTTCAGAGTTGTTCTGCTTGCCCATAATGCATCTGCCATCTTCAGATGCCAATTCCATTGGTTCTTTTCAAATGATTTTCTTCAGTATCTGAACAAGTGTTTTGTTTGTGGATTCATCAAGGCCATTACCTTGTGGATAATAATTCAATGATTGACCCATGATAATTCCATATTCTATGCAAAACTTCATAAACTTCGACTTGATGAAAATCGAACCATTATCTGTGATAAATTTATCTGGGACACCAAATCTCGACAGAATATTATCCTTAAGGAACTTAATTAGCTCTTCAGAATAATCCTTCTTTAATTCCACCTCTTCCGGCCATTTCGTGAAATAATCTATAGCCATGATAATGTAGATATGCCCCTTTCTAGACTTCAGATTAATTGGACCGACAACATCAAGTCCCCATTGGGAGAACGATAGTTCTACAATTATGGGTTGTAAGGGCATCATGGATCTCTTCATTTTTTCTAAAAACTACTAGAACGATACACACTTCCTTATTGTGGCATACGAGTCTCTGAATATTGATGGCTAATAAAATCCAGCCCTTATTATCTTGAGGACGGTGGTAGTAAGTGCAAAGTGTCCACCGCATATTCCTTCATGGAATTCTCTCATCGATTCTTGGGCTTGGTTTTCATCAACTCATCTTAGTAGTATACCATCATAACTTCTCCTGAACATTATATCAACAATCAACACATATTGATTTTCCTTCATATTCAATGTTCTTCACTCCTTGGAGTTCATTGTGACAGTAAATTGCCTAGACCTTAAGTAGAATACAATATTTGCGTACCAATTTGAATCGGCTAATGGTTCTCCTGCTGAAATTGAAATCATTCAATCCACAGAATCACCATTCACGATGAGCTTGCATAAACCTTGTCCTTTGATAGATTTTAAAGTTTTAATCTCAAAATCATATTCACGTATCATTCCCAGCCAATTATCCCATTTTCCTTCTCTCAATTGTTGGTCCAGAATCATTTTCACTGGAGATGAGGAAACATAGGCAATAACATGGGAGTTCAATATGTACGTCCAAAAATGCGCTACTACTTTTATGAGATCCAAGGCTTTCTTTTCCATTTTTGAATACCTCAATGCATATTCATGTAGGTTTTTTCTCATAAAACGTATTGGGAGTTCTTCTCCTTTGGTACTCTTCTGAGTAAGGACAGATGAAGCAACTGTCTCTGTCGCAAATGAATAGATGATGAAATCCCTTTGAAAGTCTGGACTAATGAGGAATTGAGTTGTGGTGATTACTCCTTTGATGTTATTGAAATACTCTTGAGTATCTAATGTCCATTCGAACCTATGCTCCTTTTTCAGCAACAAATTGATCGGCTTCACGATACTTGCATAGTCAGGAAAAAAAATTTACACAAAATTGATCCTGCCGAAAAATGATTGAACTCCTTTCTTGGATGTCGGGGGGTTGAGCTCATTTATTTATTTAACTCTTTCTATATATATGTAAATCCCTTCCTTGCACACAACGTGGCCCAACATTTTTCCTTGAGTTACAATGAACAAGCATTTCTTTGGATTTAGAGAGACACCATATAGTCTGAATCTTTCAAAAAAAAAATCTCAAATGATGGATATGATCACCCCTTGTTTTTGAATGCATTTTCATGTCATCTTGATAATCTGCCATAAATTTTCCTATCAAACCACTAAATGCATGATCCATGGCCCTCTGGAATTTGCCTCCAACATTCTTCAAACCAAAGGGCATTCTAACATATGCATATGTCTCCCAAGGTGTGAAAAATGCCTTCTTTGCCCTATTTTCCTCAACCACCAAGACTTGGTTATATCCGGAAAAACCATCCAACATGGAAATGCAGACTGATCCAGTGACTTGCTGAAGGAGGAATTCCATATTAGGTAAAGGCAAGTTATTGTAATATCCCTCGGTAGTGCCCCAGTTATATTATGAATTGTAATCATGTTATGAATTGTAAATCATTTATATGAATTGTAAATCGTGTTTTGTAGGCTGGTGAGCCGAGTATTGATAAGATGGTGGGCTTATGTGTTTATTAGGATAGAGAGCCTAAGTTTTAAAGGCTAGGAGCCTGATTTTGTATATGTAATTATGCAGATCATTAATATAATATATGAACATCGTTGCGTGCCGACCAACCACGAAGAAAGAGTGATGGGGAACTAAGATTCAACATAATGGGTAAGGGAGAGGGGGATGAAAGGTTGGAAGAGGGGCTAATATTGAGGGATTAAGTCCATGGGAATAATAATTTATTATTATTTCAAAGTGGTGTGAAAGGCATATTTTTTATCCTAAGTTCCTGGAAAAAGGGAATGCATACTTGATGGAATGCATGCAGTTTCATGGGTGACATGTGTCGGCCCAGGAACATGCAATTTAACCCAAGAATGGAGCCATGATGGGGGTTTTGTCCTCCATTATGGCGTCTATTTTCTGAACCGCGTGGAGTTTGTGTTTGATCTCTTCATATGCTCATGAATTCTTGAAAACCAGAACCATGAATTCGACAGGTGTATTCCCATGAATCTCGTGGCCTCTATAATCGACCTTTGCATACCTCACACAACTTTGAAACCCAAAACTATGAGACCTTTGTGATCGACTGGTATATTCCTATGAATTCTATCTGGTCACTGTGTTTGGCCTCCATCATTGACCTCTGCATAATTTCCTTGTCACGCACCCTGGAAACCGTGGAAAACCCATGGAATGAGTCATGTCTCATGTGTGTCATGTGAACTCGGTTTAGCCATTCTGCAAATCTGAGTCTGTGCCTAATTGTCTGGGTTGATGTCTTCTATGAAACCTGAGCATATCACAATTATCTATGTCGCATGTGTTTTAACTATGGGTTGTTGTGGCCACACAGTCCCTTGGTTGAGTGTGATTGGATATCATCATTCATTCCTTGATGAGCCATACTATGGTCCTCCTTGTGCTAGAATGGAGCTGAAGAAGCAGGTTGTCAGGCCTATGTGCAACACTCTCTTCAGGTGAGGGAGGTGGTTGTGGTTGAAGAGGTAGGTTGTCAGGCATGTGAGTGACTCTCTCCAAGTGAGAGAGTGCGTGGAGGAAGTGAGAACTCCTGGAGGGGTTTTGTAGCTGCCACAGAGCTTGGAGAATTCTATTTCGGCTTGTTGTTGAAGCCCAAGGCAAGGGAGGTTTAGCAACCAAAATATTGTCTTGGTGATAGTGAAGGTGTACACTCCTAGGGTGGGACAGGCATGTGGATCCTGGGAGAGAACCCTTCCTCATAAACTGTGTGTCTTCCTGTTGACCTTGCCTAGCCTAGGATTACCTTGCCTGGTGGAGATTAGTCCCAGCTCGCGGGTGACCTACTGCTGAGAGTGATGAGTAGTGCAGTTTAAGGCTTGGAGGTTCATGGAAGGTCTGCACGCATTTGGTGGTGTTACACCAGCTTAAAAGATAAGTATTAATTATGTACTTAATTTTTATGTGATTCATGTCTGTGTCTTGAAATGTTATCATGCATTCTATTGAAATTTTAAATTGTTGTTAATTCTGTTTAAGTATGTATGACAGTAGTAAATCCATGTTAAATATGTTAATTTGATTTAATGCATATTATTTATAAATATATGTGTATATGTTTCACATAATAGCGTTTCCCAGTAGTGGGGATGATGGACGAGGACATTACAATATGGTATCAAAGCCACAGTTTCAATGTTGATCCTAGATGGGTTGAATAGGTGGTCTTTGGACCCAAGTTTTTGAGTGGAAATGGTGTTCGAAGGAACTAATTTTGAACCTTAGAATGTTTCTGAGTGCAATAGGTTACTTGGTCATGTTATGAAGATCAGAAGGAGTAGCAGTAGAATAAAACCGTAGTCGACATGGTATTTGACCATAGAGAGAGAGAGCTCAACACTTGGGGTGTTGGAGCCACAGGATCGATTGGGAAAAAGGAGAGTCCTTTACGACTATCAGATCCAGAGAAGGTGTGGGGCAGTTATCCTGGAAGCCTTTCATACTTCAGAAATCGAGAGAAGTGGAATGTGTTGAGGCACAAACTCCCAAAGTCCTGAAGTAGATCGCAACTGTTTGATTGAGAAAGACACGCGTCGGTGGATCGTGAACTCCGGGAGAAAGCACTCCAGGAAGCGTAGAGGATTTGAAACTCCTGAAACTCGAAGAGATGAAGTGATGAGTCATGATCACGTCACCTAGAGGTGACATGGACACATAGGATGTGTGCCACATTTCAATGGGTTTTGAACTCGTGGAAGATTGAAATGGCATTTGGAATGTGACGAGTGTCATCCATCTGAATGGGACACGTATCAGTCGCTATTATGTCACCATGTGGCATCATGTATGGGTAGGGTTAGTGGTGACTGAGGTTATGTAACATAGTTAAAGGTCAAGTGACGCATAGTGGTGTTGATCACGATACATCAAGATCAACGACCAGAAGGCATTGCGAGGACCCAAGTTGCACGGAAGATAATTTTCCAAGGCGGTCCTGCAATCCAAACCATGATTTCACTAAGGGGTTATGTCTAAGTGTCAGGAGAATTGTGGGATGAAAGGCAGGTTACTCCAAACCACCATTGCATTCCCCCACAATTGGGAAAACATTAAGTGATGTAATGTAATAACTTCACCTGAGGTGACATGGAAGTGTTTGGAGATTAATTGTTCGGGGTGTGTGGATGTGAAATCTTTCGAAGTCCTAAGGTCCCAGAACTTAGACACCTAAGGTTCCACAGGGAGTTTCATTCATTGGATGTTGGGTAGACGTGGACCATTGATCCACCTTACTGCGCAAGTTTGGTAGCTCGGAACTCTGACTGATTGTCGTATTGTGCTTTGAAAATTTCCAAGGTCGAAGGCCTGAGTATGCGCTTAATGATCTAGTTCTTGGTCATGACCCATGGTCGCGTGGGTTGGGGACTAAGAGAAAGGTTCTAGTGCCCGAAAAATTAGCAGAGTAGATCTATGAAAGAAGAAATCTGTAGGGATTCTTAATTGAACAAGAATCATAGAGAATGAAAACTGAATGTTTTCTTGAATCAGATTTGTTTATGAATGTTGTGGGATTTGTTAAGGAATAATGGCCTAAAAAAATCTGGTTGTCTGCACATTGTGTTTGTAGAATTTTAACGAGTTCCAAAACTGAGTAGAATTTTCACTAAGTGCAAAAGGAATGGAAGAAGCACAAACTGCTTCCAGTTCTGAGGATGAAGCAAAAGGAATGGATGTTAATTTGGGAGTTGAAGGGTTGAACTCCAATGGGCATGGAGAAATATGCCCAAACTCATCGAGCAAATAGAAGAAATCTCATGAAATCTAAGGAACGACAGGGAGAATTCAACTTAAATTTGATGAAGAGTCTAGAGAGAATAGAAAAGAAGTTGGACAAGGAGAAAGACTTGAGCAAAACAAGGAGTCACCAGAATTCTGAGGAAAGAATATCAAGGAGTGTTGGTAAACACCATCATCACTCCCAAGGTTGATCCAAGAGGAGGGCACACAGTAGTTCAAGCCTGTCTCCTACCAGAAAGCATAGGAGATCTAGAGTGGATGAACTGAAGGGTGAAATGAACAATAGTAAGTGTCCTACATTTGATGGAGAACATAAGAAGGACGAATATGTCGAAACATGGTTCCTTGGCATGAGGAAATATTTCCAACTGCAAAATTATTCCTCTCATGCAGAAGAAAGAATTGTAATGTATCAATTGAAAGGAAAAGAATCCATGTGGTGGGATCATCTTGTGCAGGTACAACACATTAGAGAGAAAGATATCACTTGGAAAGAATTCAAGAGGTATTTCGAGAAGAAATACTTGACTAAAAGATATTATGACAAAAAGATGAAAGAGTTCTTTGAACTCAAGCTGGCCAGCATGACCATGGATGAATACAAGCGAAGATTTTTGGAATTGTTGAAGTATGTCTCATTCATCAAGGAAGAGACTGTCAAGATTCAAAGGTATCTGAGTGGACTGCCATCGTCCATTGGAGACAAGATTCAATATGATGATCCTAATACTATGGAAGAAATGATAAGGAGGGAGAAATGTTTATATGAGAAGAAAAGAGAGAAGCCTACTTTCTGGAAGGCTTGGGAATACAAGAAGAAATTCAAGATGGATCAAATGAAGAAGGGAACTAAGCCACCCTTTTTCAGAAATAGTCCTCAGGGAGAGCCATCTTTTAGAGATCCCAGGAAGGCTAAAGTGGGTGGGAAAATGTCAAGACCGCCACCTATGGAATGTTTGGGTTGTAAAGGGAACCATAGGTATAGATATTTCCCTCACAGAAATGATAAAGTGAGAGTTTTCCACAATGCATAGCAGGCTAAAATAGTGGAGGACATGAGCAGTAGAATGCCAAGGATCTATGCAGCCCTGAACAACAAGAAAGATGAATATCATTCGCACATGATTGAAGTGGAAGGTCTGATCAACAACCATGCCTTTACTATTTTAATTGATTCAAGGGCTAGCCATCGTTATATAGATCCTAGAGTGGTGGAAAGTTTACAATTGTCAAGAACCAAACATGAAAATTCTTGGTTAGTGCAGTTGGCTACAGGAACCAAGACGAAAGTCACTGAGTTAGTTAAGTCTTGTCTAGTGGACATGAATGGACTGAGCACAAAGGCTGAATTGAATATTCTGCCTTTAGGTTCTTATGACTATCTGATTGGGATGGACTGGCTGGACCAGCACCATGCCATATTGGATTTTTGGAAAAAGGAATTCACTTTCCTGGATGTGGAAANTGAGTTAGTTAAGTCTTGTCTAGTGGACATGAATGGACTGAGCACAAAGGCTGAATTGAATATTCTGCCTTTAGGTTCTTATGACTATCTGATTGGGATGGACTGGCTGGACCAGCACCATGCCATATTGGATTTTTGGAAAAAGGAATTCACTTTCCTGGATGTGGAAGGAAATTGGAAAACAGTCCAAGGAATTCCTAGAGTTTTTGCTATCAAAGAAATCTCAGCAATGCAGTTAAAGAAGTGCTACAGAAAATGTTGTCAATTATTTGCAGCCCATGTGGAGGAATCCTCTAAGGATGAAGTCTCAAAGATTGGATATCATGAGGTACTAAAAGAGTTTGAAGATTTATTTTAGGAGGTACCTAGACTACCTTCGAAAAGAAATATTGACTTCTCTATAAACCTGATGCCTGGAGCAGCTCCAGTGTCAAAATCTCCTTAGAGAATGAGTATGCCAGAGTTGAAAGAGCTACAATTGCATCTTCAAGAGATTCTAAAGAAGGGGTATATACACCTAAGTGTGTCACCATGGGGTGACCCGGTCCTATTCATGAAGAATAAGGATGGGACATTGAGATTGTGTATCGATTTCAAACAATTGAACAAAGTAACTATAAAGAAAAAATATCCTCTATCGATGATTGATGACCTCTTCGATCATTTGAAGGATGCGAAGATATTTTTAAAGATATACCTTAGATAGGGATATCACCAAGTAAGGATAAAGGATGAAGACATCAGAAGTACCGCCTTTAGAACAAGTTATGGTCATTACAAGTTCACAGTGGTGTCGTTTGGGATGTCAAACACACCTGTTGTTTTTATGTGCCTAATGAATGGTGTATTCAGGGACTATCTAGACAATTTTGTCATAGTATTCCTGGATGACATTCTGGTGTATTCCAAGTCAGAGGAAGATCATGAACAACATCTAAGGATGGTATTGCAGGTGCTAAGAGAGCACCAACTCTATGCCAAGTTGAGCAAGTGCTCATTTTATCAGGAGCAGATCCATTACTTAGGGCATATTGTTTTGAAGGATGGGATAGTTGTAGATCCTGAGAAGATTGAGGCCATCAAAGAATGGTCAGTGCCAAAGAACATGATGGAATTCATATCCTTTATGGTTCTATATGGTTTTTACAGAAGTTTTATTGTAGGGTTCTCGAGGATATATCACCCTATCACTTCCTTGCAAAAGAAGGAGAAGAAGCTTCAATGGATAGAGGATTGTGAGAGAAGCTTCCAGCAAATGAATCAACTGTTAACCAATGCTCAAATCCTGAGGATTATAGATCTGAATGAAGACTTTGTAGTGTGTACAGATGCATGCAAAGAAGGACTGGGAGGAGTCTTCAGTCATAATGGATTCGTAATCTATTATCAATCCAAAAATTTGAAAGAGCACGAAAGGAACTATACAACTCATGATTTAGAGTTGGCAGCCATCGTTCATGCTCTAAATAAATGGAGGCATTACCTCATGGTAAGTAGGTTCGAACTAAGAATAGACCATAATGATCTGAAGTATTTTTTTTGTTAGACAACCTTGAATGCTAGACAGAGTAGGTGGTTGGAGTTTATTTGTGAATATGACTTTGATATCAAGCATATCAAAGAAAAAGAGAACAAAGTGGTTGATGAACTCAGCAGGAGAGTGCATGAATTTCATGCTCTATCCATTAGCATGTACCGAACTAATATTAAAGGCATAATTTTGGAGGCTGCAAATACAGATTTGCAGTACATGGATTTGGTAGCAAAGATATAGCAAGGTAAGTTGCCATAGAAAGTGGAGAATTATAAATTAGGGGTTGATGGAATACTTCTGTACCAGAACAGAATTTATGTACCTAATGTCTGGGACTTGAAACTTGTGATTTTGAATGAAATGCATAATGTGCCTTGTGTTGGGCACCCTGGATATCAAAAAACTATGGCAGCAGTCAAGAGCCATTACTTTTGGCCAGGTATGAAGAGAGAAATTTTTGGATACATCGCTAGATGTATGGAGTGTCAGAAGGTTAAAGTTGAGCACAGACACCCAGCAGGGTTTCTACATCCTTTACCCATTCCTGAGTGGAAGTGGGAAGTAGTGGCAATGGTTTTCATCACAAGATTGCCTAGAACCAGCAAGCAGCATGATTTAATCATGTTGGTGGTGTACAATATTACGAAAGTTGCCCATTTCATTCCATTAAAGACTACTCACAAGGCAATGGATTTTGCTGACATATTTATGAAGGAAGTGGCACGATTGCACGGTATTCCCAAGACAATTGTGTCTGATAGAGACCCAAAATTTACCTCAAATTTTTGAAAGGGGTTATTAAAGGGGTTCGAAACGAATTTGAATTTCAGTACAGCCTATCATCCTAAGTCTAATGGGTAGACAAAGTGGGTGAATTGAGTAATAGAAGACATATTGAGAATGTATGTGATGGAAAAACCATCGAAATGGGAAGACTACCTACATTTGGTAGAATTCGCCTACAATAATGGGTATCGATCATCGTTGAAGATGATCCCACTTGAATCACTTTATGGAAGAAAGTGCAATACTCCAGTAACCTGGGATAATCCAGATGATAGGGAAGTAATTGGGCCAGAGTTGCTCAAGGAAGTGGAAGAACAAATGCTAAAAATTAAGAAGAATATGAAAGTTTCCCAAGACAAGCAGAAAATTTATGCTGATAAGAGAAAAACCCACAGAGAGTTTGAAGTGGGTGACCATGTTTTCCTGAAAGTCAAAGCTAACAGAAGTTCCTTGAAGCTAGGAAGTTGCTCCAAGTTGGCAGCTAGATTTTGTGGGCCATTTGAAATCCTAGAAAGGATTGGGCCAGTTGCATATATGCTTGCATTACCTGCATCCATGATTGTACATAATGTGTTTCATATTTCATTAATTAAGAAATATATACCTGATGTTAATCATGTTATCGATTGGAATGTGATTCTGGTGGAGCAAGAAGGTGTCTTACAAGTGCATCATGTGTGCATATTAGACCGGAAAAGAAAACAACTCTAGAATTGAGCCATAGGGCTTGTAAAGATTCAATGGACCTGATACGATCCTGAGGACATGACATGGGAGAATAAGGATGCTATGTGGACAGAATACTCACATCATTTTGAAGATTTTGAAAATCTTGTTGATGTCGTGTAAAAGTTGCACTAAGGACAGTGCAAAAATAAGGGGAGGGGATTGTAATATTCCCCAGTAGTGCCCCAATTATATTATGAATTGTAATCATGTTATGAATTTTAAATCATGCTTATGAATTAAAAATAATGTTTTGTAGGCTGGTGAGCCAAGTATTGATAAGTTGGTGGGCTTATGTGTTTATTAGGCCGGAGAGCCTAAGTGTTAAAGGCGAGGAGCCTGATTTTGTATATGTAATTATGCATATCATTAATATAATATATGAAAATCATTGTGTGTTGACCACCCACGAAGAAAGAGTGATGGGGGACTAAGATTCCACATAATGGATAAGGGAGAGGGGGCTGAAAGGTTGGACGAGGGGATAATCTTGAGGGATTAAGTCCTTGGGAATAATAATTTATTATTATTTCAAAGTGGTTTGAAAGGCATAGTTTTAATCCTAAGTTCCTTGAAAAATGGAATGCATACTTGATGGAGTGCATGCATCTTCATGGGCGACATGTGTCAGCCCAGGCACATGCAATTTAACCCAATAATGGAGCCCTAATGGGGGTTCATCCTCCATTATGGCGTTCATTGTCTGAACCATGTGGCATCTTCATATGATCTCTACATACACTCATGCATTCCTGGAAACCAGAACCGTGAAGCCAACTGGTGTATTCCCGTGAATCCCATAGCCTTTGTAATCAACCTTTTCATACCTCACACAACTCTAAAACCAGAAACCGTGAGACCCTTGTGATCAACTGGTGTATTCTCGTGAATTATGTATGGTCTCTGTGTTTGGCCTCCATCATCGACCTCTACATAATTTCCTTTTCACGCACCTTGGAAGCCATGGAAAACCTGTGGACTGAGTCATGTATCATGTGTGTCCTGTGAACCTGGTTTATCCATTCTACAAATATGAGTTCGTGCCTAACTGTTTAGGTCGCTTTCTTCTGTGAAACCTAAGCATACCGCAATTGTCTATGTTGTTTGTATTTTAATTGTGGGTTGTTGTGGCCACCCAGTCCCTTGGATGAGTGTGATTGGCTACCATCGCCATTTCTTGTTGAGCCATATTGTGGTTCTCCTTGTGCTAGAATGGAGATGAAGAAGCAGGTTGCCAGGCCTGTGTGCAATACTCTCTCCAGGTGAGGGAGGTGGTTGTGGTTAAAGAGGAAGGTTGTCAATTCTATGAGTGACTCTCTCCAGGTGAGAGAGTGCACAGAGGAAGTGAGAACTCCTGGAGGGGATCATGTAGTTGCCACAGAGCTCAAAGAATTTCAATCTGGCCTGTTGCTGAAGCCCAAGGAAAGGGAGGTTTAGTAGTCGAAGGGTTGTCTTGGTGACAGTGAAGGTGTATACTCCTGGGGTGGGATAGGCATGTGGGGAATGAGAGTCTATGAGCAGTGGGCATAAGTGGCCCCTGGGAGAGAGCCCTTCCTAATAAATTGTGTGTCTTCCTATTGACCTTTCCTAGCCTAGGATTCCCTTGCCTGGTGGAGCTTAGTCCCAGCTCAAGGGTGACCTACTGCTGAGAGTGATGAGCAGCACGGTCTAAGGCTGGGAGGTTCATGGAAGGTTTGCACACAATTGGTGGTGTTACACCATTTTAAAAGATAAGTATTAATTATGTACTTAATTTATATGTGATGCATGTCTGTGTCTTGAAATGTTATCATGTATTATGTTGCAAGTTTGAATTGTTGTTAATTTTGTTTAAGTCTGTATGACAGCAGTAAATCCATGTTAAATATGTTAATTTGATTTAATGCATATTCTTTATAAATATATGTGTATATGTTTCGCATAGTAGCATTGCCCAACAATGGGGATGATGGTCGGGGATGTTACAGTTATCCTTTATGCTTTCTCTGTTAAGGTCTCTGAAGTCAACACACATCCATATTTCCCCAGTGTTTTTTCTTACAATCATAGGATTTGAAAGCTAGTTAGAGTGTCTAATGGGATAAATTATTCCTTTCTTCTTCAATTTATCCAATTCAATATTTACTATAGGTTTCATCTTAGGATTCATCATCCTTATTTTTTTCTTCATTGGCTTTGCTTCTTCCCTCAAAGGAATGATATGTTGGAATATAGTTTTATTGTAAGCTTTCAAATCATCATAAGTCCAAGAAAACACATCAATGTATTCTTTGAACAAGGAAACATATTGATCAACTTCCTCATTGGTGAAATAAACTCCTAAGTTGACATCTTTCAGGGAACTGTCAGTTCCAATATTTATTTTCTTGTCTCTTGCAATTTTCAAACTAAGACTTCTTCAAGGAGATTCTTATCATGATCATATTTCATAAAAAGAGATTCATATTGTATACAATATTTGGTGACATCAGACGAGTGATCATATTCGTCATCGTCATCATTTAACAAAACCAATTATGGTTGTTCATCGTTCTCAAATACTTGCAAATATTCAATGTTATCGGGCACAGACGGTCGGAAATCCCTTTCTACTTGGAAACACACTTTTCTTTGGATATCATATGGGTTTGACAATGAGGCCGCTAAGGCTAATGAATCTTCCTTGTGATTCTTGTCCCTTGGAATGAAAGAATGTTGAAGGAACTGAAAGATTCCATTAACTTTTTAACTCTTTTGAAATATAACTTAAGTATTTCCTTATTGATCTTATACTTTTGGGGGACATGATTAATCACCAAATCTAATTCGCTAGTTACAATTAGATTCTCTATTTTCATTTCTCGTGCAAGGATCATCCCCTGAATCAAAGCTTCATACTCTTCTTCGTTATTAGTACATTCTTGATTCTCTATGTCTTGCACTTTCTCTAGGATTTCACTATGTCCCATGTCTAGGATAGCATAGTTTCCAATGCTGACATGTATATAATCTTCCATTAATTCATTATCCTTCTTCTTGAAAGAAAACATTTTTCTGGGTTCACGAGGAACTTTAATCTTTGCTCCTTCCATTCCTGGTAGCATCGTACAACTTCCATCATTCATTATAATATATCCCCCAATCATAGATGTCAAATATCTTCCAAGCACAACTCCATATGCTATAGGAAGGTCTACCACAATAATATTGAAAACTGTAATAATATGGGGGGTTGTTGTAATCCAAGCATAAAAGTCCTTGATCTCTCCATAAGATGGAACTTTTCTAGAATCAATTGCATATATGCTTTCACCAGTTTCATAATACTTGGTGAAAATAATGCCCAAATCCTCCATGAATGGTAGTGACATAATATTATTTGTCACGCCAGTGTCAACTAAACAATTATGCAGTGTAACTGTTAGAATATGAAATATTGTGCTTGTTTTACCATTGAAAATACCCTTGTCACCCAACCATAGGCCGAAGCCACCCTCCGAGCACCTTGACCTTGAAAGAGAAAAGAATCCTGGTAGCAATTCAATAGCCAAGAGAGGCTAAAGCACCAAGCTGATTAGATAGTCCCACCCAAGAACTGGCGCAACACCTTCCCCAGGACTTGCGTACAAAACTGTTGGACTGCAATGTGCAGAAACTGCTCTCTGCAATTCTGAGAAGTGTGTCAAATGAGAGAATGGTGCCTTGTATTTATAGTGATTCTGGCAGACTTAATGGAGCCAACTTCTCCTTCTGGGTACTAATTAATTCATATTAATTATATTTCTGCAGCCGACATCTTATCTAGGGTTTCCTTCATTTATTTTCTTCCTTCTGGAACATTCTAATCTCATCATAGGTCACAATAGAGGTTCATACCTCTCGAAGCTACCATAATATCAACACTCCCTCCTAGCTAGGGAGGTATGGTCTTGATCACAAACATACCATTCAATTGGCAGTATCACGAGCACCATCATTATTATCCAACTGGATAATCTCCTATGACAACCGGTACAATATCAATTGATAGAACACACCTATGTTTATCCATGGTAGTATGCAACTACTCAAATTGTGACACATAGTCACAAAAGATGGANATTATTAAAATAAACTGAATCATCTGGGCCAATCTTTCACTCATGTCTGTGAGATATGAAAGAATATCTTCCCTCAGATTATAACAATGAGATATCTGGACTATTCTTCTCAAGCAAGGAAGAATAATTGTCCTGTCTTCTAAACCTAGACCATTCCCCACCCTGGGCCATTATTCCTACACTAATCAAAGTGCACCCTGGAAAGAATGTATAAACCCTAAGGAATGCATGTCCCTGATTGTTGAGCCTGGACCATTCTCCACCCTGGGCCATTCCTCCTACACTAATCAAAGTGCACCCTGGAGAGAATGTATAAACCCTAAGGAATGACTATCCAAACCATTTCCTCTGTTAACCACAAGAGGAAAATATTTTCATGTATCAACCTCCAAAACGGACCATTCCTCATGTTAACCACAATGAGAAATCGTTGTCCGATGAGGCAGGCCAATATTCTTGAGTGACCCTCA
>JASDQU010276532.1:0-14969 GCA_032191745.1 Picea mariana
GCTTAATCCTTGAAACCCTAGGGAGCCTACACACAAGTAGGTTGAGGCTTCATGTCCCCATGAATAAAGCTTATAGCCATTTGATTTGAAGGAATTTTAGCCTAGCCATAGCTACACTAGATTCCCTCTTATCTTGAGTTAGTTTCAAGCACAAATTGAAGAAAGAAGTTATCCTGGGCCTAATTTAGTTTACACCTAGGGTTTACTTCTAGGGTTTTTGAAAAGCCTTGTATGAAGCAACACTTTTCAGCCCTAGACTTGTGTTTGTAAGCTAGCCGTTTTGCCAAAGAAGTCCTAAGGAGAGAAGAGGAAGCTCTAGGCCTAGCTTTAGCTACACCTAGGTGAGTCTTTCCTTCTTAGGGTTTAGGGTTGATGGCCTTGCCATAGCAACACCATTAAACCCTAGCTCTCTTGTCCTTAAGTTTGAGTTCTTCCTCAACCATTAGTCTCATCTCCTTTGACTCCATTAACCCAAGGCACTAGTCTAAGAACTCTTTTTGGGCTTGTTATGCCTTAATCTCTTTCAAACTACTTTATTTGAAACCCTAAACTAACCTAGCGTCTAACCCTAGCGATTTGAACTAACCCTAAAGCTGATAACGTTTGGCCTTAACTAAACTTTTGCTTGGATAGAAAGGTGCGGCCTTGTTATCTCTTCATAGCCGTGGAGTTTGTTTCCCCTTTTGCTGGTTGAATTTGTCAAAACGTCACTCCTTGGCTAGCTAACCTGCAGACAACAAAATTTATATAGGTGACGTCACATAGTGTAGATCTCTTGCTTATGCTTGCAACGTTGTGATTTCTCTCACCTATTTTGATAGACATTGAGTCATTAATTGCATCTGTAAGCTGATTTGCCAAAACGTTTTTGCTCTTTGTCTTTCTTTTGACCTATTGATTAACGCTGACATCACACCTGTAGCAGAAATAGTATAGGTGACGCAGCAACATTATGTATGTGAGCTGATTTGACATATTTATTGCATTAATGATATGATACAAGGTCTAATATTGAACATTGAATGCTCTTTTCTCTTTATGCATTTATTGATGAAGTAATATAAATCTTTGACTTTGTTTAGCCATCATTGACTTCGTCAATAATAGCATTGATCATTTGCTCATATATATATAGGAGGATAGTCATTGATTTTATGAAGTACTAACCCACTGCAAGCACATATTCTAGCTTTATTTGTCTTGTCTCGCAAACAGGTGCATCTTCAGTGGATATTTCTCTTTGACTATCTTATTGGCTGTAATCTGAAAGGGAACTTCTTGTCTTGATCCATTGTACCTTTAGCCCTTCCTTGATTCAGATTACCTTAGGGACGTCTCCCTTGGACTAGCCCTCCTAAATAGAAAGAGCCCCCCATCGAGGTGACAGTGGGTGGGGAAGCTCCTGTTACGCCGGTTTCAAAGCCTTGACTCAAGCTATCTAAACCTTCCTACAAACCGTGCGATAACAGAACCGAAGGAGAATCGAGCTAAAGTGAAGAGGATAGGTTGCTTAGGTGACAGTGGTGACTGTCCTAATAGTTGCCTCTTGAGGTGTACCTTGTGGATTAGGGCTTTTATCATTAAGTACAATTTGGGAGGTAACAAGGGCCATGGTAAAATTTATATGGAAAGAAATCTACAAATTCAAATTTGCAACATTGCAAACCCTATCTTAATATGCAAAGTTCAAACTTCAAACCAGTATAAGGATGAAAGTAAAAAACTTAAAAGACAGATTTAAGATCTATAATTTCATGAGAGAAAAAAACAACAGCAGATTTAACTGTTAACATGACTTGGAATGAGATCAATGGGCAATGGGCACAAAAATCTAGTCCACAACTCCTCCGAGCTTGAAGAAAGGTTGTAACCTCCTCAATTAGATGCCAAATCCACCGCAAACAGCCCAAGAGGATTGCCAAACAAGCTCCAAGCTCACTCTAAATCATAACTCTCCAACGCTGCTCCAAAACTCCAAATGCTCACAAATGCTCAATGAGCAAGGTGTGAGGCAAATAGAGGTGGGGGGGTCTCTTTATAGTTTGTTTTTAGGGTTTAGGGTGCTAAGAATTAGGGTTTAGAAAT
This sequence comes from Picea mariana, assembly GCA_032191745.1. Classification (NCBI taxonomy): domain Eukaryota; kingdom Viridiplantae; phylum Streptophyta; class Pinopsida; order Pinales; family Pinaceae; genus Picea; species Picea mariana. Next base: position 2,086 of record JASDQU010276532.1, read on the forward strand.
AAAAAAAATTAAAATCGACTTTTTCTTCAAAGCAAAGCCACGGTAGGGTTGAGGACCAACTCAACAAGTAGGTACAGACTTGGCTGAGTTGAACCAGTGCGGTACCAAACCGGTCCCAAAACCAAACAAAGCGTTGAGTTGAACCAGTGCGGTACGAAACCGGTCTGAAAACCAAGCAAAGCGTTGAGTTGACTCGGTTTGGGGTCAACTAGATCAACTCGATCTAATTTAAAAACATTGTTCTCAAAACCCTAAACAAAGGAAGAATGGCATCAAGACCAATGATTGAAAAGTTTACACGTGAATATTTCCACACATGGCAAATATTTGATTGAGAAGGGCATATGGAGTGTTGATGACAACACGGGATCAAAGCTCAGAAATCAAGATCTTGATGCCTTAGCCAAATAACAAGTTAAGGTTATCATAGGATTGGTTCTTATTGTATTGAGTTTGTCAAATTTACAAGTGCACCATGTAGATTTTTCAAGAACATCCAAAGGGGTGTGCGAAACACTAGAAAGATATTTGGTAAATTGGTTCCACTGCCTAGAATGCGTAAGTGTCCTTGAAGAAACAAGTTTTTCGCTTGAGGTGTAAGTGAAGCAAATCATGTTAACTATCTAAAATCTTTAATAAGTCAACATGTGGGGATTATAGCAATGCTTGATGAAGAGGATGTCATGAAAATACTACTTAAAAGCATGCCACCAAGCCATAACAATGTTGTGTTTACACCTGGAAAGTTGCAAACCAAACATTCAATTCCTCGATAGCAACTCTCCCTGAAGGGGAGAAAAGCGTGAGTAGTAAACAAGATGTTTTGAGTGGTGGTAAATTGTTGTTTGCAAGAAGTAAAAAATGCAATTGAGGTTCAGTTAGTAAGTAGAAGATCGGTAGGATAAATGGAAAATGCTACTATTATGGTATGGACTCTAGACATATTGCTTGGAATTGCAAATAGAGGACTAAGGATCCACCCAAGAAGGATGTAAGTGATGGAGGAAATCGTGTTATTTTTGTTGATATTGGAGAGTTCTTCTAGGAAAAAACTAAGAATGTGTGGATGGAACCGACAAAACATAGCTAGAAAGGTGACGATAGTCTAGGAGAAGTGTCTCCAGTGGCCTCCAAGCATCAAAAGGGAAGGATATGGGGGTTCAGAAGGAAGTTGTTCCTGGACAGTTGTTTTCTAGTAATGGCAGAGATGATAAACCTTTCTCAAAGAACATAAAGAGTGATGCACAACAAGATTATGCAAAGACAGGAAATCTTCCTTAGAGCACGAGAGGTCTGATGTATATTGGAAGTGTGTGCTTGCGGAAAAGCATCAAAAGGATAGTTGTGTGCATTCAAGTGGTTTAGTGTTATTATTGCAATTTTAAATATTTGATTTAGATATGCATTCTATATAATTGTGTAGGTGGATTACATAACTGTGGGGATGGTTGTTACGAAAGTACTCTTTGTAATCTTTAGATATTTGTTAATATGTACAATCAATGGCTCTTAATCTTCTTGTTTATGCACTTTCCCTATCTTTAACAAGACAAACATGTATTTTCTACAAAATAGAAACTTTCCATGCGTTTAAATGTTTCTTTACTATTTTCAATTTACTTTGGACTTTTGACAAATGTATAAGAACAACAAGCTGGGATATAATAGCAGTTTTCCCACCACTTGATTGGTTATTTATTTGAAATAACAAATGCCATGGAAACAACATTTACTTCACTTGGCACTATATCTTACTAGTGACTTAGATTCAAGTAAACTAACACAAACCTATCTAATTTCAAAATTGCATATCTCCAGTTCCAATATTTGGTGCATCAGCCATATGTGTGAACTTGAGATACGGATTCTCTAGAGCTTTGCAACAGCAAAGAAAACTTTGAAAGAGTCAAGCGAGAAAGAAATAAACATAAAAGCCTACAAGCAAATTGTAAGAAAGAAAAAAGTTGATTTCATGATCTCAAGGAGGGAGGAACTAATTTTCTTGGGGAAAAATAATCCAAGTTATTCTGGAAGGAACTTCAAACGAGAAAGAAACAAACTGAAAATAATATCACAACTTATCAATGATTCAAGTATGCAAAGCAGCTTTATGAGCAAGATCCTAAGGTTGACTCCCCTCCGTTGGTCAACACTACCACTAAGCTCTTCACCGTGCAAGAAATTGAGGTGGGTATCAAAAAGTTGGGGGTTGGAAAAGCAAAAGATTTAGTCGAACTCCAAGCAGAATATCTAAAATGGGGTTCAAAAACTCTTGCACCTCACATTATGAAAATTTTCAGCATCATCATTCAGCAGGGATTCCCTACAGATTGGACAACGAGTCTAGCAATACCACTTTTCAAGAGTGGGGATGTCAACAATCCCTCCAACTATAGGACTATAATGATAAACCCCTTGTTCGCAAAATTATTCGGAAGTATGCTAGAAAATAGAATCAACAGGTGGGCGGAAGAAAGATATAAGCACGCCAAAGGGCAAGCAGGTTTCAGACCTAAACACTCAACGATTGATCACGGTATAACTCTAAGGCACATCATTGAAAAAGTATGGGAGAAAAAAGAGAAAGTCTTTTGTTGCTTTGTCGATTTCAAAAAAGCTTTTGACACAGTCCCTAGAGAGAAGCTTTGGCATAGAATGGAGGAACTTGGGGTTCCTATGCACCTTAGAGCAGTCGTCCATAGACTATTTGAGGAGGTTAAAGTCAAAATCAGAACGTCAGCTAGTATCTCCGAAAGTTTTAGGAGTGATATAGGGGTCAAGCAAGGGTGCCCATTGTCCCCTACCCTTTTTGGTTTATATATAGACAAACTTGAGTGGTTAAACTTGCAGGAGGGTGATGGTGCTCTTTTGGGCGAGTTTGTGATAAGGCTTCTCTTGTATGCAGATAACCTTATTCTAATTGCTAAATCTGCTCACGGGTTGCAAGAACACTTAATTTCCCTTGAGCACTTTTGTAGTACAGTGGGGATGCAAGTCAATACTAGCAAGACGAAAGTGGTAGTTTTCTCTAGCAAAGAAAAACAAAAACATAATCAACATAAGTTCTACTTTAAAGGAAACACTCTTGATGAAGTGGCAGATTGTAAATACCTCGGAATTGACTTCAACAAAAATCTAAGTTGGAAAGGTTGCAAAAAGAAAAGAATTTTGGGAGGTTGGAAAGCATTCTATGCTTTCCAAAATAGGTGCATAGAGGCAAAGCTATGGGATTGGAAGACTATGCAAACTCTTTTTGGGCTTTTAGTGATCCCAGCGGTTCTCTATGGTTGTGAAGTGTGGGCCAGCAGTACATCTGACTTACAATGGAAGCAAATTGAAAAGATTCAAAAACGCTTGATTACAAACAAATTTAAAATTAAAAGTTCAGTTCCTTATGATATCATGCTGAGTGAAATGGGGGTTGCTCCTATTGAAGCAATTGCTATGGTGCGTCTCATAAGATATCTGAAAAAAAATGAGCAAATGGAAGACGGACGGTGGTCTAAGGTCGTCTTCAATGACATATTGTGCAAAAGAAAGAAGACGTGGATGCGGCAAAATATTAAATGGCTTAGTAAATGGGATATTCACTTGAACAAGTGCCCTACAAACAGTAAAGAGATAAAGACTTTTTTTATTGATAGGTTCCACAAGCGATCCTGGGATAAAAGGCTAGGGAGAAAGAAAAAATATTACATTGAAGAGTTTAACCCCACTTACAACCACCATCAAAAAGCATACATAGGGGCCAATATATCTTGGAGAGGTAAAATGCTTATTGCCCAATTAAGAACTAATTTCCATCAACTCTGTTGTGAAACCGGGCGTTGGAAAAGACCAAAGGAAGCTTGGGAAGAAAGGGTGTGTATGTTCTGCAACTCCGGAAAAGTGGAAACAGAAAAATATTTCATTTTAGAGTGTGAAGCTTTCAAAGACAGCAGGGACAGTGATGTGAGTATTTTAACAGCTAACTCTTGGAATAATTTATTCAACGAGGGGACTATGGAGAAAGTGGGAGAGCTCATCATCAAGCTGAACAGGAAAAGGACTAAAATGCAGAAATCAGTTTATGAGGCGGTCTGTCCCATAGGCTATTGTTAGCCTCGTGGACATTAAAATTTCTTCTTCTTCATGGGTCTAGGCTAGTGTCCATATTCCACGCACTTGATGCACTGTCTAGATTCAATGGATCGTTGCCAAAGAGTTGATGGGTCAACCGACCCGCACCCAGCCTGTATACACTGTCTAGATTCAATGGATTTTTACAAAGAGTTGATGGGTCACCCGACCCCCACCCCTATCCAACATTTCGCTTCTCTTGGCGCCCCACCCAACTTGTAGGAATGCATTTCGCTTCTCTTGGCGCAAATATTAAAGAATATACGACTCAACAAAATTTAACCCATGTTTATTTATCTAACATGACAGAGAAAGCTGTATTTCTCAAACACCAAACCTAATAACTAGACTCGCATCATCCATAACTAAATATAAGGCAAATCATCTTGATTTGGATTAATTAATTCAATTCAAGTTGATTAGTCAAGCGGTTTTTGGTCAAGTGATAAATTAAGTGAGCTTTCCTAACATAGACTGAGATTCAATCCTCTCAAAGAGCATACTACCATGTGAATGCAGACAATCTGGGGATAAGGCTGGTGCAAGTCTTGAGTAAATTTTGGCGGACTAGATATCCCGAAGGACCGCGAAATTTGGTGCACTAAATACCCAACGGGCAGCGAATTGTAAAACTGATATTCAAGTTTAGTAATCCAAATCACATGTGAGAAAAAGTACAATGGACATTATAATTAGACCATCATACAAACCTGAATAGAATAAATTTGCTGAAAATTTTGAAAATTAGGAATAGGATTTAGTGGGTACCTTGCCTGAACCTAATAAGCCCGCAAGAATAGTAGCAGGAATACGAGTGTCAGAAGGGACTTGAGCTAAGGCTTCGTTACTTTCGGTCTGTGTGGTAGCAGAAGCCTTGACCCTGGTTAAGCCCCTCTTCAACTCTGCAATACTCTTCTTCTTCTTACAACAGCTTGAGGTTCTAAGTCTGAGGGGCGCCGGAGAGTTTGAAGAGCGCTTTAAATTCAAGTTCCATGTTGAATGTAAAAGAGCCCTCGAGCCCATAGCCACGGCAGCCATGAGAGAACGCGAGAATCTGTATTGGATGAAACGTTCGACTCGCGCTAAAATATGTGTATCTTAGATATCTATACACCGATGGTTTTACTTAAGATTGGGTTTCTCTGGTGTCGACAAGTACATCATAACTTACTCCCAAATTCCAATATCCCTTAATTTGAATTATGGGTGAACACATCATGAGATCCAATTAAAGATTAGAGTTCGGGGTTATTAACCTAGTAATCATTCCCAAAGGTGTGTGTCAATAAAATGATAGGGATGAAAATGGAAATATTGTTTATGTCACTCATAATTAGAGAAGGTAAAAATGGAAATATTGTTTATTTCAATCATAATTAGAGGAGGGTGGGAGCGTGGAAGTATTGTTTATGTTCATTACAATTAGTTGTAATATAATGGGAAGTTGGTGGGTAAGTTTACTTTGATTTTGATTTAATGGTTTAAAAAAAAGTTGTAATATAATGGGAAGTTGGTGGGTAAGTTTACTTTGATTTAATGGTTTAAAAAAAAAATGTATTTTTATAGTTAAGGATTAAATTGAAAGTAAATAAGACATTATTTTTATAGTTGATGTTAAACATAAGTTTATATTGATTACATTACCTAAAATAACCGTAAAGCCTCATTTTAAATGAGTTTTTTATTAAACCGGGTCTCTAATTGTCTTGGGTTTGGTGGCATAACTGGAAGTGTGAATGCTTTAAAATGTTCACAAAGTATAACACTACCTTGAGCTCCAAATGCCTTTGAATGCTTTTGAATTTTTTATGTGAATCTAACCAAAAAAATAAAAATCCCATAAATATTAAGAATTTTTCACCCCATGGAATGTGGTGATGATGTGAGTTGGTTCAAATGGACATCTAAAGTTCTCAAATTCTCTAGACTCATCATGGATTCGAGCAAATATTGAAGTACAAAATTTGTGTTAGTATCCAAATCACATATGAATACAATCAAGTGAGCCTCTTGTTGATCAATTTTCATTGATCAAAGGTCAAGTCTTTTGGTCATACTTTTGTTTCTTGTATATCCCACACTTAGCCATCTTTTGATTCTTCGGGTTGCAGGAACCCCACCCAAAATCATCATAAGTCCACAAATATTGCAAACCCACAAGTCCCTACACTTACTCATTTTTCTAAATTTCTTTCTTCATACTTAGCCATTTTTCATTTGTGGGAGTCCCATTGTGGGTGATAAATGATGTTTCAAAAGACCCAAACCCTGCAAACCCACATCCTGCATTTCCACTCACCTCAAAATGACCTTCACTCTTCTGCAGCATACAAAATGGGCAGTTCTTGTGCTTAGTGTATTTTATGATTGTTGATGCGGAAGACTCCCTACATCTCCCCTTCCATATCCTACACCTCGCAACCCGCAATCCCACGAATCATCATTATGCACTCTCCATCACTCATTTTACACCTCCATACCTAAACATTTTCCATTTATCCCAATATATAATCGCATTCCCCAAAAACATTTATGATTGTACTGCCACATTGGCCAACACATGAAGTGAATTAAAATTGTTATTATTGGCGCAATTCTCGTAAATTCATCGCCTTAAAGCCAAATCAAACAGTGTAGTTAAGAATTTTGAACTAAGAGCTATAGTGTGTGATATTAAGCAAGTACGTGTATAATTTAGTAAGGAGATTAAACACTTGTTGTAAACTCCTACTACGACAGAACCACCACCTTTTCATTCTAATCAGTGTTTGCCAAATATGCCCAATAAGAAAACAAAGCTCTATTGTGGTGACACTGTAAATACACTAGGACCTCAAGACCATTCATTCCAATGGTCTAAGGCACTTAAATGGTACACAACACTCTCTTCGGAAGAAAAGAGTTCAAATAAAGTTTGGACTTATGGAATAGCGTTGGCAGGTTGTATGTAGGAGATATCAGATTTTAAGGAGTTGATTCTCTAGTGCATTGACAATTTCAACAGCGAGAAGAGGATAATTCAATGACAGGGGAAGACGCATATTTCCTTGGCACCCACAGTATATAGAAGGATGCTTAAGCTCCCTGAGCCTACAGTGATGTTCAAAGGATCAAAAGAAGATGTTGTTTTAAAGGCCAACCATGGAGGGATGAAGATCTTGGATAGTTTTCTTTTGAAGCCGTCGGACTACTCTAAGAACTTCACCCAAATAGAGGTATGTTCCTTGAAATACCCCTATAAAGAGTTCACCTGGTTATTTGCCTGAATTATTGGGAAAGAATCCATGACCACTATCCCGAGATATTATTGTATGTCTTGCACCTATCTATTCCCAAGAGTGAAATGCTTGATTGGGCTCGAATTATTTTGAGCAAAGTTTCTTTCCAGCTTGTAAATTTTCGGAAAAAAAAAAAAAAACAAATTATGAGTTCCCACTTGATTTTCACAATTGCATACTGTCGTATTTTTGAATACTTACCTCGTGCAAGGAGCATGGATTTTGGCAAAGACCCAGTTTAGTTTTGGTATCCAACATTGTGGAAACACAAAGCCCCATATCATTTTTATGAAGTACAGAATGTTTTTCTATCTACTTTCAAGAAGCTAGTTTATGGTCCCACCACATTGAGATTGTCTATATAAGTTGTTGCCTTCTTGGCAAGAAAGGCAATTTTTGAAACATTGGACGACTTCAGTTTCATAATATTATACGGTTTCAAGGGAAAACCTTCCTTACTTCCTTTTTATGTGTTGGATAAATTCTTTGTTGTTGAAGTCTACAAATAATACAAGTTTTGGGTGCATTTCTTTAAGAAGGAGAGAAAAAGGTAGTTCATTCCATTGCCATGGAAAATTGGGGAAATCGTTGTCAAAAGTATTCCCCATCTGGATGAACGTGTTAATCATTTTGATAATTTCAAGCTAAAAGTTCCTAAAATTCCAGGATTTGACATCAGTGATCTATTTATAGCACATGTGTCTACAGTCGGTTACGGTTCGTCATTTGTTAAGACTACCCAGTTTAAGGAAGAAGGTGGGGATAATCAAAATCCCATGGAATCCATACCTCAAAAAGTTCATGATGATCTTGATACCCAGGTCGGCACCAATGATCAGTACAAATAGAAGGGTCAAACCACAAGAAGCGGTAACCTTAACCCCAATTCACCCAATGTATCACAAAGGAGTTCTTCAATGAAAAATAGAACCCAAGGAAGCAGTCTTGGATGAAAGAATTCCCATTTAGGAAATTCTGGTGATGGAGGGGATCAAAAACCTTCAAAAAGAAATGTTGGGAAAACACATACTGCCCTTGTAGCACTCAAAATAAAAAGAAATGAAAGTCATAAATGAGAGAAGGAAATTTCAGTAACTGAACCTGAAGATATGGAAGTGGACTTTGAAGTAGAAGAGCTTGACTAGACTGCACAAAAAAATTTGGAAAATAGAGCAATAACACAAGAATTGGCTTGTCAAGAGCCATTGGTCTTCGAAGAGGAATCTGTCACATTGCACCACACGACCTTTAACAAAGAATCTAAAAAGTTGTTAATTGAAAAAAATAACTTGAAAAGCAAGAAGGTTGTTGAAAAGTGGAACTATAAGATTAATTTACAAGGGGTGACACCCTCAAAAGTCATGCAATTTCACGAAGCAACTAGAGAAGCACTCAAGTCCTCAATTGATGAAATTGAAAAAGAAAAACATGTTTCGAAAGAAAAAGAAAAAAAAGAATTAGAAAATTCCTTGTTGCCAAAGCCTTTGTTCGTCGAGCCAATTAACACCATCCAACCTCTTAACACTTTAGAAGATGTGTCAGAATCAAGTTCTAGAGTAAGGAGTGCCTCAAAATTATTAACATCCTTTAGACACTACATTGGAGATAATATCCAAAAAAAATTGCTCTAATCCTTGAGATATGGGAACTAGCTACTAGTTCTACTATACTTTCCTCGAGGATTACAAATTTTAAAGAATATCTCCAAAAGGACCTGGATGATGATGAAAAATTTTACAAGGAAGTTGTTGGCACATTTTATGCCAAAATCTCCAATATGAATGATATGCAAAGAAGAGAGAAGAATCTCCCATCTAAAACTCGATTAAGGCAAATCAATGCAAGATGGTTAAAAAGAATTGAATGTTTAAATGAATTACTAGAGGATTGCGATGTCATAAATACCAATAGGGGTGACTTATTTTTAAAGCTTGTTGATTTTACAAAGGAGTTGAGGGGCCCACATTTGATAATGTATTCAATTCTACTTTCTAAAGATCAATTGCAAAGATACTTGTATGCTCTAAAGATTTCATGGGCAAATGAGTTCAATGAAATAATTGAATACTCGGAAGAGGAAGTAGATAAGTGGTTGATCCGCTATGTAAATAAGAATGAATATATTGAAGACACTTTGCACTAGCTCAATTTTGATATTAAGGACATTGAAAAAGAATTATTCAATGCAAGAACTACGCATGAGATGATGGTTTCTCCCATGCATGAGTATATTGAATTATGGTTAAAGTATGTATTGATAAAGATGATTGAGGCAAATTAGCCAAAAGTAGTTACAACTGCCACAAAACCTCCAGCCGAGCACTCTACAAGAAGCACTCTAACAAGCAAATAAATGAGGGTGCTTTCCATCATAACAAGTCAAGTAGTCATATTATTCATTTCCCTTCTCAGTTAGTAGTCATTCAACCTTTCTTGTTTCAGGAGTTGTGAAAACCAAACCTCGACCCCTAACTATGTCTCCTTTCTGTCTTTCAGGTCTTTCTTTAATTTCATGGTCCATGAGAGCCCAATCCCAATCCTCTTTGAAGAAAAAATGCCATTTACTTTTATGAACATTACATGCATTATTTTCTTTTAAACATTTGTATATTTTTTAGGATCCCCGGAGAGCTATTTGAGGCACTACATTAGTGAATTCTCAAACTTCGAGTTTAAAGCATGAGATTTCAAATGTGTGTCTATCAAAATCTTTTTGAGTTCTAATGGAATCATCATGTTAAGTTCTTTGCAAATGTGGGCCATATTTATTATCTTGCCCAATGATGTGCCTTATCTTGATCGTGCTATGATGGAAATGTTGTCTCTTAAAATTTCTTACATGTATGGTTTACAATCATGTATCATATTGTAAATATTCATTTTTTGAACAAGCCTTGTCCTTTCTCAAGTGTTCTTTGCATGTGGATACCTATTTTCTAAAAGCTTAATGTTTTATAGTCTTTTTTGTAAATTGTAATATATTGAAAGAGGAGTATTGCCTCTATAAAAACGTAGGAGGATTTGTCCTTGTGATGTTATCTTAAGGATTTGACGGTCTTTTAGATCAACATTTTTGGCGATCATACTACGGAAGAGACAAAAGGTTGGTTTCAAAAACCAAAAATTTGAATGACTCAACTAGAGCCCAACCAATCTCAAATTCAAGTTAGACTCAGAGACCAAGGAAGTATTCTTCATCAATTGTATGATCGAGCCATAACAACGTCAAGGAGTCGTGAAGAACTAGAAAGAATGTGGGAAGCTCTTGCTCGCGAAGAAGAAATAATTATAGCTCAAAGACAAAGAAGACAACAATAGAGTCTTAAAAGATGGAATCTCACAAAGGTCCTTTAAAAAGACGTAAAAGCAGGAATCTTGAAAATCATCAAGAAACCCAAGATTCAACATCTTAATTTGTGAACATAGCAACCATGGCTGAACAAGAAGAGCAAAGAAATGAAATTCCTAATGATGAAAGAGAAAGAAATGATAGACAAAGAAACCCAAGAAGGAGAGCCAGATCTAGTCCCCTTAACTTACGATGAGAACATCATCGGTCTCCTACTCTCCCTTAAGGTATTTTGCATGTTTTCATAGGTGATGGGGTCATGGATCCAAAAAAGCATATGGATCAATTTCATGCAATATGCAACATTGATTTGATCGAACATGATGATGTAATGGTCATAGTTTTTATTAAAACTTTTATAGGACCAACCTATGATTGGTATCTTTCTATCCCAGCTCAGTCAATTGGACATTTTGATGATATGGAAGATATTTTCATGACCAGATATGCACACCCAATAGAATATCATACTTTACTTACCCAGTGCACTCAAATTCATCTTCAAAGAGGTGAAAGGATCAAAGATTTTAACTTACAATTTTTCAAGACATTGAATCAAATTCCAAAAGAATGACATCCAAATATGCATGTTTGTTAGGTATCTAGAGAGGTAGTGGGGGGTGCCAGAGGGGCTATAGTGATAATAGTGGAGGTCCATTCAATGTAAGGTGGACTAGGTCCACTACAGTATTAAATAACGTCCACTATGGTAGTTAGATATAAGAAATGTAAGAGGACTTCTTAGAAGGTTCCACTTCTAGAAGGTTCTTCCTCTAGAATGTTCATAGGTGGTTGGTATCACTATATAAAGGGGTTCAAGCAATGTAATGGAACAAGAAGAGAAGTATTGTATTGTGAGAGGTAGCTCAATAGGAGGATGCCCCCTCGAAGAGGCAAGTGAACAGGAGAGAATCCCTTCCATAATAAGATCCATTGTATGGTGTTATCCTACCTCAAGGGTTTTCTTATAATAAAGTGTGGTTCTTACATATTTGTATGTGGATCTATTGTGATATTTTTGTATTCAGTATTTGGTTCTTAGCAATTGGTATCAGAGCACTTTCCTTGGCAGGAATTGTGGGAAAAATTTTATTCTATTTTTATTGATTTTTTCGGAGAAGAAAAAGAGGGTCGTGACATTCAAGACGATTTTTGTATATTTATGTGCAAAATTTACATGAACGGGTTGTATATCTGAGTTCCTCTCAGAAAAAAACCCAATTTAAAAAAAAAATCGTCTGAAACAGAGTTCGAGAAGTAAAGTTATCGACATTTTAAAATCATCAATTTTTCTATTAAGAACCAAACATCAATATAGCATATAAAAACCTCAGGAAAAGTACTCAATGCCTTGAAAAAGAGACAATTTCAGATAACAAGCCTCTTCGAAGGGGCAACCTCCTTTTACCCCACTTAAATGTTCAAGTACAAGATGATTCAAAATGAAAATGTCTCCTTGGTATATATAGGAGACTAGGAGGTATAATTACAAATAATGACCTAACGCTGACATAAATAAAATAACATTACTAATCTAAATTAACACTAATGGCCTAAAGCCGACATAAATAAAATAGCATTACTAATCTAATATGCCCCAATTAAGGGGTAATGAGCCAATATTATGGCTTAACATGCCCCTCCCCTTGAGACAAGTGTTGTCCACAACGCTTGAGTAACTCTGGATGCTTCTGTATAAAAGACTCATCTTCCCAAGTGGAATATTCAGCCGGTAGTTTCCTCCATTTAATGAGATACTCTGAAATGGATCTATTCCTCAGTTGGCGAATTCTTGTGTCAGTGATGGCTTCAGGCTCCAATATGATTTTTCCTTCCTCGTCAAGTTCTGGCAATATAGTTTGAACTGGGATCTTGTCACCTATAACCTTTTTTTAAGCATGAAACATGGAAAACTGGGTGTACTCGTGAAGATGCAGGCAACTCCAATTTGTACGCCATAGTGCTAATCTTTTGCAACACCTTATAAGGGCCATAGTACTTTGGTGATAATTTATTATCCTTCTTGGCTTGCTTGAGGGACATTTGTTTGTATGGTTGTAGTCTTAAAAATACCCAATCCCCTACTTCAAAACTTCTTTCACTACGATGTTGATCTGCTTGTTGTTTCATGCGATTAT
>JASDQU010276535.1:0-14969 GCA_032191745.1 Picea mariana
TCCTCAGCATAATTTTGCTCTGAAATTCCCTCAATGTTGTCCCCTGGCCTCAAACAGGCCTGGGTTATATAGCTGGGAAGTTGGTTGCTCATCCCCAGCTTCCTCCAAGAATTTAGGCTCCAAAACTACCCAATAACTCCCAAAATGGATAAAAACCATTAAAAATAGGTTTAATATTAATAAAAACCCAAAAATTCGTTATAAAACCCACTTTTAACTATAATATGGTTAAAAAATCGGGCTTAGCCCCTCCATCTACACGCATGCCCCCTTTGTCTTGGTTATATGGAACCATGTGGCCACGCGCTAGCCAAAGGCTAAGCGCGGGCCACCCCTACTAGCTCCCGGTCATATTGGCATTTTCACGTGACCACGGGCTAGTGGTTATAAATCCATTGCAACCGCACGCCAACCATAACACATATACTTGGCCATATGGCAATGGCTATACGATCACAGGCCGGGGCTAATCCCCAGCCCGACCCCCCGCCAAACAATACAAATTGTAACTTTAAATACATTTAAACCTGTATATGTAATAAGCAACAACTCGTGGTCCAATGGTCGGGTGGTCGTGCGAAGGCGCTATGCAGTGGGGGGAGGTCCAGGGGTCGAACCCCGTGGACTCCAACAATTTTACACAACAACCATAAACCAAACAATGAGTGACACGTGGCGCCCACGGATTGGGCCACGTGTCCTCATACCATTTGCCATCAAAGGACACGTGTCACTTCCTGATTCGACAACCATCAACCAACAAATGCTTGCCACATGTCAACTACCGATTAGCCCATGTGATAGAGCCATACTGCCACATCAATCGCCATACTATCTCGTCAGCCTACCACGTCAGCTGCTGACATCATCCATGCCACGTGTCACCCTTTCAGTGGTGACACGTGTCACCTTCGGATAGGTCCAGCTGGCTGTCCAAATGTTCAAATTTGTCTGCCACGTGTCACTCCCTGGAGCTGCCACATGTCTCCTGTATAGACCTACCACGTCAGCGTACAGACATGCCACATCAGCGTCCATATGGACTGTACGGACTGCACAGTCGACAATTTTTTTACCTGTTTGACTTTTCGGACAGAATGCGATATCTTCTCCATACGGAGTCCGTTTGACAAAGTAAATATACCACCAGAATGAGGAAGACGAGGCGGACGCAATGGCACTAGTTTCATCACATTCCAAGCACTTTCATTTTTGAGCATTTTTCAAGCCCTATCAGGCTTCTGGATCCGATTTCGAATCACCATGAGTCATTCGGGACGAGTCACGATGTCAGTGTTGGGGGCATGTTGGCACAGGACAATTTCAGGAAGAATCAAGGAAGTTTTGAAGGAATCAAGTCAGCACCAGAAAATAGGGAGTGCACCGGAAATAGAGGAAAAGCAGCACCGAGAAAAGCAGTTGCAATGTGGAAAAAATGTTGCGGAGCAGTTGGAAAGTGGACAAGCGCCAACTTGTAGCAATGGTTGGATCGAGGACCAGCCAAGATTAAGTCAAGGATAAATTGGACAAACCTAATCTGCTTAGTGCTGGGGTTTTTGTAAGGGCTTTGTCCCAAGTTTTGTATAAGTAGAATGTATTAGGACGATGAGAGGGTGATCATCGTTGTCATTTTCATTGTTATTGTTGTCCATTTGTTAGAAGTGTATATTGTCGAGAGAATGATATGATCTGTTGAGATCGAATGTAATGAAGGAAGGATTGTACAGTGCGCAACACTAGATTTTGAAAGAACATGAATAAAGAGTAGAAGCGACAAATTTTTGTGGACGTAGCCTCAGGAGGGTGAACCACGGTATATATGTGTTTTGTGTGAATGTATGCAATGTTTATGATTGTATTTGCTTTAGTAACTTTACGATGAACATGTTAAATGATAAATGAAATAGCACTGGGCACTAAGAATGAACTAATGGAATTTGCATAATAGCTCTAATTAAATGAAGGCTATAGCTAGCGTTTAGATCTGAAGCTTATGCTACAGTAGATGAATATTTATCATGGAATACATGTAGTTATAATGGTTAGTTAAGTTTGTTGTCATATATTGTGTTACTAGTAAGAGTTAGCGTTAGCATAATATATGGGTATTCGAGGGTTAGCAGTTGAGTGGATCTAATGCCTCTGAGAGAGAAACACATCCCATCCCATGGTTTCAGACATCTGAGTATCGCGGCCACCCATAAAATCCATCTCGAGTGAGACTGTGTTGTGCACTATGTGCGTTGTGTTGCCTTCTAGTATCCAGAAGGGCCGATGGTAAAAGGGAAGTTGGTAATAATATAGTTACAACCTGGTTCAACCCAAAAGTAAAACTAACATCGGGATTTCAGATCCTTGAATTGTTTCTAATGGGGAGCGGACCACACAAGCTTGGCCTTCATGCCACCCTTGGTCACCAGGATTAGGGCCCAAGTGATATGAGAGAAACCCAACACAAACCACCAGTAGAAGCTAGCAAGGCCCAAGAAGTTGTGGAGCTCGGTCATTGTTTTCGGGGCCGGCCAATCACGAATGACTTGGATCTTGGCTAGATCCACATGTACACCGTGTACATCCATGATGTATCCCAAACATTGGATTCTCTACATTCCGAAGGAACACTTCTCCAAATTGTAATATAACTCGTGTTGTCGCAGGGTGCCCAATACCTGTTGAATATGCTCCAAGTGTGCCTCCCAAGTTTTGTTGAAGATGAGGATGTCATCCAAATATACAACCATAAAATATTTTGTAAATGGTCGTAATATATAAACCATCATCTGCATGAATGTGGTCAGGGCATTAGTCAAGCCGAAATGCATGACTAGCCACTCAAAGAGGCCTTCTTTTGACTTGAAGGTTGTCTTCCACACATTAGTTTTCTCAATCAACACCTGGTGGTAACTTGACTTCAGATGAATCTTACCGAAAAACTTATATCCCTTGAGTTGATCAAGAAAATCATCAATCCGGGGAATTGGGTTTTGGTTCTCGACTATAATCTTGTTTAGGGCTCTATAATAAATACAAATTCAACATGTCTCATCCTTCTATACTAGAACAATTGGGCTCCCACAAGGTGAGGAGTTTGGTCTGATGCGACCCTTCAGAATTAGCTCTTGGATATGACATTTGATTTCTTCATTCTCCATAAGAGAACACATGTATACAGTGTCATTAGGAAAAGGAGCATCGGGTGTCAGATCATTTGAGTTATTTACCTGACAGTGCACAGGCGCTCCAGTAGGTGAGGCGAATATGTCTTTGTACTCCTCGAATATTTCATCCACCTGTTGTTGTTGGGCAGAGAGACCTCGTGCAAAGGTTTTGGCGGTTGCAGTGACCTTCCATTCACCTTCTGATCGAACCATAAAGAGGAAAAATCTCCAAGTATGAGAAACCACCTTTCTGCACTACTTTTCATAGATCCAAGAGACCATAGTATTTGGGACTGCCTCTAGTACCCTGTAGACTTGATATCTCAAAGTAATAATGACACTATGATGCCTAGATTCATAAATAGCATAATGATTCCACATATATGGTTATCCTAGAAAAACATCACAAACTTCAAGTGGGGAAACATGACACAATACCTCATCTTTGAAGGGTTTGATGTCGTAGTTCAGGTGACATTTTTGGTTGATGTGGATGTCTCGTCTATGGTTGAGCCAACCGATGGTGTATGGATGAGGATGTTGCGTCATTTTCAAGTTCAACCTCTTGACAATATCTATTGATATTAATTTCTTTTATCTACCGTTGTCAACAATGAAATGGAGTGGGGTTCCCTTCACCCACATATGTGAGTGGAAAAGACGCTCCCCTTCTTCAGGCTCCTCCGGTTCCTATGGATGGAATTTTGTGGTAGAAATGGTGACACTAGGTTTTGCATCAATGATTCATATTCCATTTTCTAGCTCTAAATTGGCATCTAATTCAGCATCTGACCCTGGGGATTTCATCTCAGCCAACAACGACTATTTGGAATGACATTCATCAGTATTGTGCCAAGTGATTTTGTGGAACTCGCACTATTTTCCATTGTCCTTCTTCGACTTCTCATTACACTTCTTTGTTGGTGGTTTAGTTTGGTTATCCTAGGGTTGGCCATCCTTTCTTTGTCCTTTGGCCTAGGAGTTAGGGCCACCCTTACCAGACTTTATTTGTTGTCGATTTGTAGACCCGAACTCCTGCTTGTTTTTTTTCTTGAATTTCTGCTCAATTTTGACAGCACATCAATAAGCGGCTTCCAATGATGAGATGTCCAGAAACTCCATTTTGGTTTGGATGTACCTGTGCATAGCCCCACGGTATTTTAGGACCATTTTTTGCTTAGAGTCTTTGATACCTAGCTTGGTGTGCAAGTTATGGAAATTATTCATGAACTATAGCACTGTTTGGCCCCTCTCTTAGGGCAGTGTGGTCCATCTCATGTACTGGTCATCATAACTTCCAACGAGGTAATATTGTTTCTTGAGGGCATCAACAAAAGCTGCCCAGGTGGGTCCTAGCCCAAAAATTATAGACTCATTCTCAACATGTTTCTCACAGTAAGTATCCCACCAATCTCTGACATGGGGAAGGGCCTTAAGGAGTGCAAAGGTGATCTTTTCACTGTTGGAAAAATTGTGGACAGAGAAATAACCCTCTAGCAGATTTAACCATTAATTCAAAGCATCGACATCTATTCAGCCTTCAAATAAAGGAATATCAAAGGTAACTTGTACTTGAAGGGCATCGCACCTTCGAAGTGATTGTTGGTTGAAGGTGTCTCCATTGTTGTCGACGACCGTAGAAAAATCTAAGAAAAATTATCCATCATCTTGTTCCTCCGTCACACGAGGGCTTCCTCAAGCAACAATTTGAAAGGATCTTGTATCCTATCGTCCCTCTTTTATTCCACCACAGAAGGTCGCTTGGGCATGCAATATTGGTTTTCCTCAAGAGATACAAGATCAAGACCCAACTCTTTATACCATTACCTCACAAGGGACGTGCACTGAGGACGACAAGGAGCGGACCGCTATGATACCTCTTATCTGGATTATTTTAGGAACGATATGAAGGCAGTGATATAATAGAGATATAAAAAATAATTACATAGAGATACGGCAAGGAACACAATAATACAGTAAAGCTCATATTCTACTAATGATTTTTTGAAATACAAAATACTGTAAAATGCAAAAGCACACAAGCTAGCTAGAATGGTGGTAGCTTATCTCTGAGAAGAGATGTGTTGGCTATGCTCATTCTCAAGACGTTGATTACAATGAGGCTCCAAAGGCCTTTTTAACATAAAGAATAAATGAGAAAACCCTAAACATCCAAAAACATAACCCTAGGAGATGAAGTGCAAAAATTCATGTGGGCCCCAATGGGGTAAGTTGGTACATCAACTTCCCGAGGTCGTAACGTTTGCATACGATCTTCGTTCGAGACGCACGATAGATCGTTGGAAAGAAATATCCGAGGAATACACATGTTTCCATCGCAGTGTGGCTAAAGCCACTATGTGACTATGGCAGGCCCAAAAAACGTTGTTTAGGGACTTAAAATGGCCTTGGAAGTTTGGGACCCAAACAACTAGAAAAAAAACTTCCAAAATTAAAATTGTTCTTTGAGCCAGTGGAATAGGTGGGTGGCCACCGATATCCTCCTGGATCACCTTAGTAGTAAAGTATTTTGATCCCCTTTCCCCACACGTAGAAACCTTTCGTTCATTCCAACCAAGGCTCCCTAAAGTCCCCCCAACAAATTTGCAAGAGCCTTCCTTCCTAAGCCTTAGGTTGTACCTACTAGAGATTTCTTCTATATTAGTAGACAACTTTGCCTCCTTCAAAGGGGTCAAATAATTATCAAGAAAAACCCCCTCTATCCAACCCACAAGTGTATCTATACCAACTACATGAAACTGAGGGTTCACATTGAATCCAAACAATCCATCAAGAAATTCCCTACCCTCTCCTAATCACATTCAAATGTTATATTCACAATGGGCCAAGAAACAAAAGCTACCAATTTATGAATATGAGACATTGAACATAAAGGAGGAAAATGATCCAAGACCTTACTTGAAGATGACACTAGTGGCTTTGAGAAAGGTCATCCTTTCAATGTCTACTTCTTGAGGGTTAACTAGTTGTTCTGTATCTATTATAGCAACAACCTCTTTCTCTAACACAAATGCCTCTGGCCTCAAATCATCATGAGGGACAAAGACCAAATCAACCTCCTCTTGAGGCTTATAGTTCAAAGTGTGGACCACTGGAGATGGGCATTCCAATTAATCCATGTGATTCATCATTTTTATTATCCCATTTGGATTTATTTAATGGTTGAGTAGGAGCAATTTATGTTCCCATTACAACCTGGTAAAGTATTTTGTTTCATAGTAAATTGTCCATATGATATTTCCATGAGAAGTAGTTTGAATTAGTAAGTATGAGACCATTGAAACTAACAACAAGGTGAAAATAATATGGCTTCAAAAGCAAAAACTAATTGTCCATATGGAAAACAACACTATGGATGTCAAAGTATTGTCTTTTTGAAAAAATGCATAAAAAGTAACTAAAGTGTCACGTGATAGATGGAGGTTGATCAATGTGGTGATTGGTACAAAATGAGTTTTTTGAGTTGTACAAAGTAAAAAAATTGCCTTCTTGTCCAAATTTGTCTATAAGTTCCAAATAAGTTATTTTTACAATAAAATAAGTGACTAATTTTTATAAAATAAGTGATAAACACTTTTATAATGAAGTTACTTTATAATTGTTGCATGCAAAACTTAAATTAAACAAAAGAACCATAAAGTTACTATCCAAGTGATTCTATTTTATAATTTAAGTAAGATGCACTTTGTTATCCCCTAGCCTAGGGATAACTAAGGAGATCACATCTCGAGGCTCACAGATCCTAGACATGGAGTGTCGAGAGCCAGACAACTTAAGTATGGCCCCGGAGGGCCCCTTTTTTTCCCCCGCAACAGAGCCCACATACCATTGATAGCAGTATCCATCACATCGAACTGGTTCTGAAATGGCAATGAATCTTGCTCCATGAGGTAATAAGTTTGGGTATCATGGTATGTATCGCTCTGATTTTTAAAACATTTAAACATGTTTCATTGAATCTTTCTAGATTTCATAATGTTTGCTTGACTTTATGCTCTTTGCCTTGTTCAAACTTGGGAGAGTAACATGGTGCCCTAGTAAGTTGGTTTCCCTTTAGTATAGTTTGTTACCTAGTGTATCTATGAAGAGTCGTCGTCCTTTCCCTCCATACTTACCATTTTCCATCTTTATTCCCTCCATCTATCCAAATTTTTGGGCATTGGGGAAGGCTCCACTTGGAAAGGGTTGTACCTTACCTCATGGGAAGAAGGGGCTAAAGGCCTAGGGGGAAATGTAGCTGGAAAAAGTTAAGATCTGAATTTAAACCTTCTAGATGCTTCTCCCAGGGATCTCCGAGAAAGCACTGAAACACTTCTCAGCAAGAAAAGGGGAACCACAAATGAATAAAACACTCAAGTAATTTGTTGGTGGATAGAAGGTCTCATCATGAGTTGGCCTATCATGACCATGAACATGTAGCAGTATGACATGACCACCCAACTGGTGACCAAGCCAGGGTAGTGGCACTCGGTTGCATAGCCAAGAGAAAGGGGGTCTCATCACGATCCATCCTTCTCATTTCCGTGAAATGTTTGTGGGTGACACTGCCACTAGTTGGTGACCAAGCTAGGGCAGTGGCCATCAACTCTTTCCTTGCAGCATGAAGAAAACAAAGATAAAAAGAATAAATGGAAATTAGTGGGATTGGAAACATTTGCATCCATGACAAGGTGCAACTCACCCTCAACAAAGGCACCCATAGGTGAGTGTTACATTTCCCTGCTACCACATGCACCCCATGCCCAAAGGTTTTCCCCTCACCACCTCATACGCTTGCATGATTTGGATCAAGATCCACTAGGGAAACAGCCTTGACTTAAGGGAGACTGGCCCAATACGACGCCCTGAGACCATTCCAAACCTTAGACTTGTCAAGTTACATAAGTTTTGAGAATTTGTTTGGGTTTATGGGGGTTTAATGCACATGTTTGGGTGTTTTAATTATTAGATGTGATTTATGTATTATGATGCATGTGACTTATGGACCTCTGGAGGGCGTAATTGTTCCCTTTGCAGGACCTTTCCCGGTGAACAGGTACATGGAGAGATGACTAGCTCGAACCTTCATGAGGGCTCAAATCCCACTTGATGGATGTTGAGACCCCAGCCAGGGGGAAGGATGAAGATGAAGGGGTTCTTTTTGGAGGCACTTTGGTGGATCTAGACCCAGGTGGTTATGCCTTTCCCACCTAAACGTTGGCCTTTGGAGGCCTTGGACGTCACCCATACAACCCTAGACGTTTCTACATGCAATGGTTGTCACCGTGGGGGTAATCCTGAGGTTATTGGCACATGTGGGGAGGGTTTTGGAATTTGGAGGCCCAACATTTCACTCCCTCATCCCAATGTTCCATGACAAAGGTCCAACGTCACTCTAGAAGAGCATGGCATCACCCCTAGGAGGGACTTTACATGAAAATTTATTTTATTTTGTCCAGAATTTAATTTTGTAAGAAACTTGTCAAGTCGGCCCTGATATTTTTGACCTAAAATAATTAAAGGTCAAATTTTGGTATAAAAAACATAAAGTGACATTCATTTGATCATAACTCATCACACACAAGTGGTGGTCTAAAATTTGCGCCCTCTTTAAGGGTCATTGGCTGAAATAACTAGTGCGCATCTCTTGGTAGAGCTTTATGGTGGTGTAGTTTGGCATTTTTCATGGTGGAATGGTATTCAACTAGGGTTTGACTTGATTATTCTTGGTGGAGTAAGTGTAAAATCTGCATTTTTATTCATGCTATGGATGTTTGTGGTAAAATTTACTTGTTTCATGTCTAATATTATGAAATTGCTTGTTTAAACCCTAGGGGAGAAACAACAAGTGCTTCTTTCTCCCTATAACTCTTCTACTAGCTTGATCTTGCCAATTATACATTTTTTGGGAGTAATTATCAGAGCCCTAAAGTACTATCTCTCTAGTAATTTCATTCTAAATCACCAAGCAAATTGTTTTTCAAAATAGCTAAGGAAGGAAGGTATGCTAGGGCCTAGAAGTGCCTACTCTCTAGAAAAGCCTCCCTTAAAGATTTAGATGCTTGAGGCCTTGAAGTGCCAACACCTCTTGCATCTACCTCTTCCCTTAGATAAGAATTATCATTAGTTTATCTCCCAAGTGATATTGTTACTATTATTGACTCCATAAGTCCTTAAAAGGAATTGATTTCTATACTCTTGTGGATGAATGAGATCAAACAAACCGTCAAGTTATATTCTTGAAACTCTCACTAACATTAATAGCCATATTTCTGCTACTATAATTGTTGCTACAGCCTTTATTTAGCATCCCTAACAAGTATACTAACCCTAAAACCTACCCAGAAAATTGCATCAACCTAAGTGTCACCTTCCTAGGCCTTAATCTCCTTTCGTTATCTCTAAGTGCAAATTTTCTGAAGTTGTTAAGGTTGTTGTTGCTGATACTAATTCATTGTTACAGCCATCATTTCCAGCCTATTATCCTGATAACCATCTAAATACAACCCAGAAATTGTATCAAGCAAAGTACTATCAAATGATTGTTAAAGTGTGTAATTAATGGCTTGTTATAAGCGCAAATTCCGAAGTTGTTAGAGGTCGTTACTATTGTTGAAGTTGTTGTTATAGCCATTGTTGCAGCCCCTTTACAGCCCTTAAATCATCTATAAAAAACCACTGACACTTGTTCCTTGCAATCTATAATCATTGGATGTTGAATTAGTTGTTTTTCTTGCTTCATTCAAGTACCTTTTTCTGAAGTGGTTTATTGGTTGTCATCAATATTAATTATTGTTGTTATAAGTGTTTATACAGACATCTAAGTATTAATATACTTGTATTTATTTGGAATTGTGAGTGACAAAGCATTATCAAGTGTACAAAATCCTTTATATCATTTATTGTCTTCAAAAACTTGCAATTCTTTAAGATACATCGTTGCTATTGTAATCATATTGTTGTTATATATAACTTGTTTAGCAGCACATAATTTGTTCAAGGATTCATTGGTTATAATTATTAAAATCATTGTTGCTACTAATGTTTGATGTTTCATTGGTAAAGGGCAGATACCACTCATTTTAGTACGTCTTTGTCCCTTTAACCTTACCAAGTGTCTTCTTAACTTGACCTATAAAGGGGTGGGATTTTATCTAGCCTTTTTTTCCCTTCATCAACCAACTAGGTCATGGGACGTCTCCCTTGGAGTGAGGTTTTCCTCCTCCTAAAGAGAAAGAGGTACCTTGTTGGGGTGACAGTGACAGGGCCACCTCCGTGTTATGCCAATCTAGTTTTACTTGCCTTTGGGCTTTGGGCAAGTACAGATTGTGCGATAACACAATTTACAAAAGAGTTATATTATAACTTAAAAAGTTTCATGCACTTTTACAAAAACTAGCTTATTAAAGAAAATACTTGAACTCGAGACCTTTAATTTAATAAAGTAAATTTCAGCCAAATGAACTATTACAAAAAATATAACAAATGTTAGAAAGGAGCAAAGGGTATTTTTTTCCTTCTTTTTTAACTCTTTGCTTTGAAGTGAGTGATTACCCTAAAAACCCTTGTTTTTGCTTACAAAAACTTTGAACACGGTCGCACACAAAAAAAAACAAATTTTCAAAAAACAAATCCAAAACTTTATAAGCTTGGAGTAAGAGTTCAGTGAATTTATCTAGAAAATGCAACTTTTTCTCTATGTTTATGATTTGTTGAGATCGCACAAAGTGCAAGGAAAGGCACATATGCAAAAAAAGAAAAACTAATTGCTTTGTTTCTTATTTGTCGAAATCATGCATAGAGCATGGAAAAGAGCATACATAGATCGAAAAGGGAGAAAACCAAAAATACAAAATAGAAAAATCGAAATGAAATATTAAAACAAAATTGTATACGTTCGGATCTCATATAAATGGTCATATCTTGGACATATGAAAATATTTTTGGGTAAAACGAAAATGGTTTCCAAATTTAAATGGTTCTTCGAACCCACTAGAGTGGTTTAGTTGGTCCAAAAATGCTCAAAAATAGTAAAATCCATAAGTCCTTCGATTTGTTGCAATGACACAAGTTTAGGATCTCGATCAACAATGGAAATGGATCTTCATATGAGCTATGATACCATGTTCGATAAACAGGGCATGTCCATACAGGGCAAATACCTTAGGAAAACCACTCACACAAACCTATCAAAGATAAGTACACCAATCTGTTACATAGTTAAAACCCTTAAAAAGGGAAATAGTCCACGGCCCCAACCAATACGAGCACTCGAGGTGATATATTAATGTGAAAAGAAAATATTTTACATATAAATATATCACAATCGATTATCAACAAATCACCCTCCATGTTATTTAAATAGAGCTCATGGAGTCCCAATCAATTGTTAATCCTTGGTTCAATAGTTTTTTATATGAAGGAGAGGATGAACAATTAAATCACTTTATGTATAAAACATAATCATGACCATCATATTAGATAATTACAAATGCACAATAAATAAATGTGATTCAGCTAAAGAAACAATAGACCAAGTTGATCTTAACTAACTCCTAAGTGTTTAAATATTCTAACAGTTCCCAATGATGATTAAAAATTTGAAGAGTAGGTGCAGCAAATTAATCATGAAGATATGAACCATTATGAGAATTTGTTTCCCTTTCATATAAACTCATTGATTCAAGAAGAGCATCCCACAAAAAAAATATAGTTGTAGCATGAAGAATTGTTAATTATAGTCATTGATTTCATCAAGTAGAAGAAAGAGAATATTTAATTTGGTAATGATCCCATAGTTCCATTGCCTAAAGAGCGAAAGTTATGTTAACCTAGTTGAGGAATGCATGGAGGATTTATTTTGAAACTTAACAAAAAAATTCTTGGATTTTATTGTCTTTTTCTAATTCCTAATCGATGATGTTATAAGTTGGGAATAGTAACTTGTTTGGTTATGTTGCCTTATCTGGTTTTGAGCACATTGAGACATTTTGTACAATGTATCAATTGCATCAATGGTTACATTGGAATTTTGATTATGATGAGTGGTTTTGTAGAATCAATCAATTACATGATTGGATTTATTGGTTTTTTCAATATGTTAATCAGTCATCAATGTTATTGGTTAAGATAGGTCAGTTTTAAAAGGTGTGGTGTTCTTTTTTTAAATGCAAAAATGAAAAAAAAAATCATTAGGTCGAGGGTTTGAGTATGGTTGTATTCATGTTTGAGTTTGGTTTGTTTTGATTTTCAATAAGTGTCTTTCTGACACATTAGGTCACTAAGATTGATCAAAAGGTTCTAATAACCATTGTGCATGTCTCTTGTTTAGTCATAAGTAAAGGAGAATTCTTTTGAAGTATATGGTTAAAGTTTTACTAGGTAATAAGGTCAAACTTGGTATGGTATGGTATGTTACATGTCTATGTTGATTTTTGGAATTTGGAGGTTGTGTATTTAGTTAAGAGGGAGTCAAATCGAGTTTCTAGAGTCATAACTAAGTTTTATAATTTGAGTATAACTTATTCTAAAGTGTTTTTTAACAACCTTTCATCAACATCCAAAGTTATGGGATTCTCAAGATTCTATATGGGGATCCTTTCCCCAAGTTGGAGCCACTATTAACGTTGAATTTTCCCTATTCGTTCTTTTCCACAAAAACATTTTAGGCATTAGGATTCATCTACGACATACAATTTTTCCCACTATCTATCCTATAAGAGAGAATGAGATTGTTGATACCTGTTGACCCAAAAATCTGCTCTGGGCTCAACATGGTGTTTTACACAATTACTTCTCCATAAATGCCCCTTGGTGCTATGGTTCTAGTCAAAGACAGTGGCGAGGGTCATAGTTACTATGGACTCTACCTTTGAAAGAGTATCAGTTGGTTGCCTTCAGGGAGTTGTGGTCCTTCCCATGACATTTATTCCTCATGTCAAGGCTTTTCGGTTAAGGTTTCATGAGCTAAACACACACTTTACAAGAATTTTAACGTTGGTCCCCTTTGCCCATCACTAGGCGAGTCCCTTGGGGATGAGGTCCTTCTGCAAATAATAAGTTTAAACCTAGTCATGTTTCAGGGAATAAAACACTTCCATGTGGTAGGAATTAGGACAAGCTTTTCAACAGGCTATCATGAGCTTGATTCCGAGTCAGTATGACCCCATACGAGAGACGCAAAGTCAACGTCACCCGAATGGCCAAAACCAATAGTTGTGACTTCCTAGTCTGATTATGTTCAGATTATGGTATCGAAAGGAAAATAAAACCTAGACATGGTGTAGGGAAGTGTGAGACCTTTCCAACAGTGTATCTCGTGCTTGGTTTTGACCCCCAGTTGGTAAGAACGAGCTTTCGCAAGTTCATGACTACTTTTAGGCACCAAATTGGTTGCAGTGCTTCATGAGTTAAAATTGGTGGGCAAACAGTTATAAATCAAAGATTCAGCAATGCCACGATGTAATAGACTCAGACACCTTTAAAATGACGTCTCATATTCCTCATTCTGACCTCGGATGGCCCGGTTAGAGCTGTCACACGTTGGTCAATGATTTCAAGCAAAGGGGGGTCCAACAGCTCTCATGGTAGGGTTTCATAATAGCTAAGACAGTCATCAATGAACCTAGCACAGAAATTTATTTTCACCTCACTAAAGTACTCTTCGATACCTTTCCGATGGTACCTCATTTGCCTCGATTGGATATCGTATGGTGATTTGGCACCTTTCGCAAGATTGGGTGTCATGTGGGCCCACCAACAAGTCAGGGGTTTTAAGAAATCACTATTCCGAGCCAAATTTGAGGGCTGAGGTGGGATTGTCTCAAGTTACTAATGACATATTGCCAACGGGCTCATCAAGACCTTTAGAATGATGTGCCCTGCGTTCGATTCCGACTCCATCTCACCGGGCAACATTTTTGGGCTAAGTCAGCAGCAGCGGGGTCAAAGTCATAGTCAAAGTCAAACTTTGACTTGCACATTTTTCCAAGAAATATTAAAAAATTAATTGAAAATTTTATTAAATTTTTTTAGAAAATTGGAAAATGTGGGAGAAGGCACGTAGCCTCATGCAAATTTTGGGAAAAATTGGTTTTTTGAAAAATTGGGAAAAATCAAAACTCCCCCCTCTCCCCTCTCCCAAGCCATTTTGACAGCTTAGCCAAAGTGGGGGGGAGCTCTACAACAGGAATTCATGGCAGTAGAGGAAGGTTTTTATGGCAGCGGTTGCAGTTGTGCAGTGGGCAGCCAGCTTCCATGCAGAAATCTTCAAACAATTAACCAGGTAATCCATCAATCCTATTACCCAAAAAAAAAAAAAAAAAATCAAGGAAAATTTTGTTGGTTGTGTTGAGATCCTGCATGAAGAAATTGTATTTTTCCTTCAAATTGGTGTTTATTTGCCTGGTTCAAGTGTGGTATTGGATGTTGGTTCAGAGTTATTTGTTAGTTGTTGAGTTCAGGAAGTTGTGGGTGTGTAAAATATGCAAAGGAGAGGGGATTCGAACCCCTCTTGGGCACCAGGCCCAAGCCTCCATGGCTCCTTTAAAATTTTAAAATTCTTAGTTCTTTGCTGAAGATTGCAGGCCTGGGCATGTCACTGGGAAGTCCTGGGCTTTGAAACCAGTCCTCCCCTTTCTCCTTTGCCCAAAAAACTCTCAGATTTGCCAAGAAATTCAAATGGAGGGCAGGGGGGTTTGAACCCAGAACCTCCCATCCATTTTATTTCCTTTGAAGGGTCAAGTCAAATCTGATTTGATCCCCTTTTTGGATAAGGTTCCCTTTTAGGATAAGGTTACTTTTTGTAAATAG